>VZZY01025707.1:27616-82681 GCA_013400335.1 Eurystomus gularis | reverse complement strand
CTCCAGGCAGGTAGAGAGTGGCCCTCTCGGGCAGAAAGGCGGGGCGGCGGGGCGCCATCAGGGCCACTCGCCCCGCCATGTTGGGGGCACGGGCGGCGGTGGCGGGGCCGAGGGGCGCGCCGGTAAAGCGGAGGGCACCGAGGCGAGAAGCGGAGGCAAGGGGTGATCGTGTGAGACAGGCTCGGGCTTCGCCTCGCCCGGCATGGGTGAAGGCTCACCGACAGACCTTCCCAGGAAGGCCGCGGGCGGCAAGCGGCCACCCCCGGGCGGGCTGCGGGAAGAGCGGCCGAGAGCGTGTCAGCCTGTCATTCTGAGCGTGAGCTCACGAATCACAAAAAAACCGCGTTTAACAAATCTTTTGCAGGTCCTGAGGTTGCGTCAGCTTTTAGCTCCATGGCGTTCTTTTCAAAAACCCCGAGGTTTCTGCCTTGCGCTCTACTTCCAGCGCCTGTGGTGACGGTCCCTGCTGAGCTCCCCCGTGAGCGCCGGCAGTGCCACCCACGCCTCTCTCCCTTCGCGAACCCAGGCAAGTCCACCCAGCTCATGCGGCTTCAGCCACCTGACTCTCCCAAGCAAAATCATTATCTGCTTTCTTAAATTAAGAGATTTTGTTATTTCGAAACAAAGATAGTCAACCTGTTAAGCTGTTTGCATGCTTTAACCTCTGCTGTATTGCACGGGACCAAAGAGATAATTTGTGGCCAGGAGCTGACGGGAGAACTGACTGTACTGTAGTGTCTGATGTTCTGGCCTAGCAAGGCTTTTTGAAACAAGGGTTACTAGGTGTAGTGTAGAAAATGTTTCTTAAAAACACCCTGCACGCAGAAAGGCATCTTCATATCCGGGCCTCTCCAAAGGGTTGATGATGGGAAATGTGCCATTCCTACACCAGTTTCAAGAATGGGGCACAAGGAATGCAAATTCAAAAATCCAGTTCCACACCTCAAAACATTAAATGCTACTACGTAAAATTGTGTAGTTGCAAATCAGAGTTTACAATTTTAATGATAATAAAAGGCTTCTGCATAACTCCAGTCTTCACAAGCTGTAACAGGTGAAATAGATGTGATCCAATTCTTGCATCATCCAAAGAATTAAGTCAAAAATGTAATAGGATTTTTAATCATTGTGATACTTTGTCCACAGACATAGTTTGATATTGGTAGTGTCAAGCTGAGTTTATCTGGCTGATAGTTATAAAAATGTTTTTAAAGTTTGTTAGAATACCTTTACTTTCAATCCGTGCAGATCTAACATGGGTATTGGTGAGAGACAATAAAATACAGAATCCCAGATTGTAATTTGTATTGCCACTTTCCAGAACTGCAACCACATGTTAACCACAGTATCCTTCCTGTTATTTGTGGAATGTGAGCTGTCAAGAAATAACCTTTAGAAGCAAAAAAACCCCAAAATACCCCCCCTACACCCAACAATAAACAGAATAGTTTTACTTTCAAGAGAGGAAAACAAAAAAACCCAACACTGAGTTGGGGTGCCCAAAATCCAGTGTTCTTCTCTGGTTCATCAAAGACACTGAACTATGCAACATAACTTCTGCGCAGCTGTACCTCCCAATAAAAGAAGCGAGATCTGCTTTTTTCACATAACACAAGAACCTGACTGTGTGAGTTGCACTCCACTTTCACTGTTTAGATGGTTAAAAAAAAATTACTGTAACTGTTTATGACGTGTATCAAAACCTGCTCAGCCTGCAGTAAATGACAGAGGTCTCACTTGTTTTAATGGTTCTAGTTTTGGCTCAGTGAATACTGGGAGTCCTTCTCCACAAGAAATCGTACAAAACAGATATTCTGCCTTAAAATACTTACTTTTTTTTTCCTCTCCACAAACTGGATTGGGTTTTTGTTCTGTATTTTCCTAGAAAGAAGGAACAAGACATGCCATTTTTAGTACAATTATTTCCTGTCAGTTTTCCTGACAGAAACCCAGACCCTGATCAAGAAAACACCCTTGTGAAGGCCATGGGGCTATAGGTCTGCTTTGCCTAAGATTATATCAGGTCCTTGGACTAATCTCCCAGACTTGCAATCCCAGCAGTTTGCAAGACTTTCTCCTGCTTCCCTAACCTATTTTGAATTTTGCAAAAGACAGTCTCAAGGGCCAGGTTCTTCCTAGCCCAGTGTGACTGTGAAGGCTGCGAAGGGCCCCTGGTTGCGCACCAATGCCAGGCTGCGGAGCTGGAGCCGCTCACCCCAGTTTCTCTGGAGCTGGCAGGGCCAAGGATGGGCTGACCCCCACTTCACCACACAGATGTAGGAAGTAATCTGCTGCTGTCTAAGCACAGAAGCCATTTCCTTTTCCCACAGTGGTGGGAGGAAACCAGAGATCTAAGCTGTCACACTCAGAGTCATTGTTATGTGCTTGGACAAGAATATAATTCTTCCTGTGATACTGTTTTATCTGTAAGCTAGGATTTCACTAGCCTAGTGTTCAGCAACATCAAGGAAGACCCACATAAAAACTCGGGATAATGAAAACTTGCAGAGCTGCAGCACAGTAAATCTGTGGTGCAGGTTCAGGTAAGGGTAGGGGGCAGACAAGAAAACTTGCAAAACTTACCAAGATGTAAAAGAAAATATTCTGAGACACTGTATTTCCACCAGGAAGAATTTCACCCAATGAAACAACAATCTTGGTCTTAATGGAGACACGACTGTTAGAAAGAGGAGAAAAGACTTTATGAAGTAGATGCTCTTTTGCAACTGTGTTCACTGTTCTGGCAGCAAGACAGGGGCAAGGCTGCAGCAAGAGGGCAGTCATGGGGCAGGGGACAAGGAGAAGAGCAGCAGAGGAGCTGGGGTATGGTGGCTGCCAGCTCCATGTCAGTCTGATGTGAACCAAGTCTGTGTCAGGACACACATGTGTTGCCCTTGGGCACGGGAGCTTTGAACAACACAGCCACAAGCAGCACACTGGGGCTGCCCCTGTGCTTAAGTGAGACACTGACATGAGAAATAAGGCTGATACACGTTTCAGATGTTGCCCACTGTTGGTCATACTGATGCAGATGTAAACATGTTGCTATCACTTGCACATTCAATGCTGTACATAAGTGAAATTAAACATGTCTTCGTGAGCAACATCTCATTGAAACAACATGTGTTTATTTTTAATTACCTTGAACATAGAAAACTACTTTCATTATTCCAAGAGAGTATTCCAATCAGTGGAATATAAAATGAACAAAGGATGAAAAAAACCCAAAATGAACTTCCAACCAATAGCTTTAGCTCTGTTTCAGGCACTTTAAATAAAGATTTCTCAGGATAGGTTTACTGTTATCAAAGAGTTTTTGAGCACCAATGCAACATAACTGTTATCATTGTTAGGACTCAGGGGACTGTTCTTTCTGACAGGGCCTTTCATGTCAATAAATCAGTTTAAAACATGCCATAAATTATATTTGGCTGCCCATCAGCTTGGCCAGCGTATTCTCTCAGTGCTGTCCTAAGTGTTGGGGAAAGAGAATAATAACATTTTTAGCTTTTAGGGGCTATTTTGTTCTTAATTTAAAACCAGAGCATCCCCATAGCATTGACTCTCATGCATAAACATATGTTGGAACAGTAATCAAGATATTCACAGACTTCCCTACAAATAAATACACCCATCCTGGATCCCGAGCGATAGCTTAATAAATAATGGATTTGGTACAGGTCTCCACCATGAATGCCTGCCACTCATTGCTATTATGGTAGTGAACTATCAGTAAGATCATCTCTCCAGTCTTGCCTCCTGTAAGAGTATGTGGAGTGAGAGGTGGTTTCTGATAGCCAGGATCCACGCCTTTTATAGCTCTCTAGATTATTATTAACATCCTGAATTGCAGCCAGCACAAACTGAAAGACAATGCTGTCTACTTACCATCTGCTGAGTTAGCAGCTAAAGCTTCAGCCAATGCAACCAAACGAGTAATTACACAAAGATGTTGTTACCCTTGGAAGTATTCAGTTACTTATTTTATATAGATTTTCCCATCAGTGTCCAACCTAGGGTGTTGCACAGAGGCACTAACACACTCCCATAAATCCCCTTGGAGTTAGAGGTCAGGATAGCAAAGGTGGTTACGGGAAGACCATCATTACAGGGAAGTGAGCACATGATATGCCAAGAACAAAAAATGTTGAATCTTCTGGAGATTTTAGCAGCAACCTGGGCCTGGGAGTACCTTTCTTCAGCATGGACACATTTCCTTGGGAATAGGGAATGACAACCTGCTCTTTAGAGCCTTCCCTCAACCTACCAGCATCACTTTCACCTTGTCTGAATTGTTGTTGGTTTCTCCTCCTTTTCAAGGGCTTGGCTTCATCTTGGGAAAACAGATTTCACAAAAGAGGGACAGAGACACTAAGCAGTGACTGAAGCCCTGGAAAAGTCCTTTGTAGGGGAATGCCAGTTCCTTTCTGTTCTTTCTGGTGGGCAGGAAAAGCACTATCCACGATGGTCTGTCTGCCCTGCCAAGATGTGAGCGGCAAAACCTCCTGTGGCATCACATACCAGAGCGGGCTTTCACACTCACAGTTCTACTAAAAGCCTTAAGGAAATGGTAAATTGAATACCCTACCTCATAGGTAATTCGTTTCCCCTTTAGTCCAGTTAAATAATCTGTGCCAGATGTTACTTTTGGCCTTTAGACTCATAAAAGTGCATCTGAAGGCTGTTAAGGCTTCATTTTTCTTTGTCTCTGAAGCACAGAAAAAAGCACCAACTGTCAAGCTTTGGCAAAAAATAAACATTTTTGAGTACGAACTAGTAAGTGCTTTCAGACCTGGGTTTTTCTAACTACCATGTTGCTGTGTGACCTACTGCAAGGTGAACCATACTCTGCAACGAAGTCATTACCATCTTTGATGTCATCATCCTATATTGGAAGAGAAGTTTTGTGGCAGCTTTGTTTACCTTTTGATTGGAGACTTTTAATTAATTTAATCCCAGAAAAGTTAGTTGTACTGCTTTTGTGGCAGTCCCTGGAAAGATTCATTTTGATATTAAACTTATTTTCTTTTATGATGGTCTCACATCCCCTGGTTTTGGTATAGCGAGTTGTTTCCTATAGGGAGCCCATAATTGCATGATCAAAGATGCGAGGGTCAAGCCTGGAAACATAAGCAGGTGGGCGTGGAACAGGTAAGCCTTCGGTACACAGGGAGGAGAAGTAGGAGGAAGGTGGAATAAACACACAAAGGGAATACTTTATATCTAAAAGGATTAGCAGTGAAGTAGTTCATAGACATTTTTACATTTCATAATACATGCTATTTCCCCTGTGACAGCGAACTACCAACATGTTTGTAGTAGTCACTGTCTTTAGAGATAACACTGCTTAGTCTGTTGAAACCTTATCTCCATTTTGGGGGTGGAGGTGAGAGAAACTTTCAAGCTAGCTCTGAGAAGCACCTCCCACTTTTAATTAAGTCTGAAATCATATGTTAAAGGCCTTTTACAGCTTGCCTGCATCTCTTGGCTTGTTCATCACAACATAAAATGGGTAATTTGCTGCAGGGTGTTTACCAGTTCAAAACATCACTTTTTCATTAAATCCAACAATGGATTTGGCCAGAAATAGAAATGTAATGAGTTGTGTCAGAATCATCATTTGGTCCATAGCAGAGTGGCATGTCATTGCCACAGACCCACAAGATTTCATTCCTGAGAGCAACCTGAGCCTTCTTACACTCATGACAGGTAGCTGGGAAAAGACCTCACAGAATCTCCAACACTCTCCTCTTACTGTTACCTTCCTTTTTCCTTTTGGTTTTGGGTTGGTTTTTTTTGCTGTCATCGTTTGGGGGTTACTACATGAAGCAGTGGGCAGTGCAAGACAGGTTGGTTTTCAAAAGCCACCTTTTCCTTATTTAATTCCTCACCTAAAAATATTTATAGACTTAAAAATATTTCTCCAATCAGCTCAATGCTTCTAGCAGAAAGCTAATAAAATGCCCTTTGAGAACAAAATTAAAGCCTCTGATAAAGTCTTGGTGGACCTGCATTTGGTTTGCCATGGCAGAGGTCTAGAGGAAGCAGCCTCTGTGTGTGCTCATTGCTGGCCGCCCTTGAACTCCATGCCAGCCTGACAAGCATCAGACACTTATCAAAAGCAGTGTCTACAAAACACAGTCATTACTTGTTGTTTTAAATGATAAATTTTAATAGCAAATCAGCCATGTACATAACCACTCCCCATATGTCCTGGGTGGTGGCACCATTTGCCCCGGGTGACACCAGGCCTTGGAGGTGTGAAGCCTCAGTGCTACTTCACTCCCAGAGGACACACTATATGTGCCTTGAATAGCTCTGACACATTCCTTGCTGCCTGCCAGGCCTGGATGGATGGTAGGGATGAAGGCATAGTCAGGACATTTGTTCCCTACCTTTTTTAATCCTTTCTTCAGCAGTTTCTTTGCAGCTGTGGTTCTCCTCTGAGGCTGCTACTTTGGGCAGCATTGTGCCAGTTCAGCCATCATCATTTTACGCTGTCATCAGTTGCCTGATCACACAGGCCAACACTGAACTCAGCAACATCCCCTCCCTCACAAGTCTTCTTTCAGACAGTCCTGCCACAGGTTCCTGTGGGCCCAGCTCCTCTGCTGCCCACTGTGGTGCCAGCATCACCTGCTGGACACAATGGACAGAGATGGCTCCCTCAGTGGCCCTTCACATGAAAGGACACCACCCAGAGAGCTCAGCAAGATGTGACCAGCCCCAGCAGAAGCCACACCCAACAAGAAGCTCTTCCAAATGATCGGCTCCTGGTTAGTATAGTCCTGGCCTCGCCCACCACTCCAACCATGACCACCTGGGTGAGGGCAGAGCCACAGAGCCACAGGTGGACCAGGTTCTGCCTCTGAAGCATGAAGCCAATAAGAAAACCAAAACATTCTGCTAGGTTGTGACTCATTCAGAGGTCAATTCCAACCTGGGCCCCAGAGCTCAGGCCTTAGCACTTCAGGCAGTCGTTTATGTAACAGGGCACATGTCCCTTTGTCTCTGCACCTCTCAGCAGCTGCAGTGCAGCCCTCAGCAGTGGTTCCTTGGTCTCTCCCTATTTCCCTTTCAAGAAGTCAGCAGCAGTGTTATAGGAACAGCTTTTGCTCAGGCTTCTTACAGCAGTTCACCTTTGGAGTAAGAAAGGATGTATCAAATATGAACCCAACAGCTGAGACCCTTCAGGTTTTGTCTTCTTTTGCAAAGGCAAAAAACAGTGGAAACAGAGAGTTAGAACTGAAGCATCTTTTCACTTCCAGGCTTGCTGCTGCTGGAAGCACAATGGCAGAGGGCTGATCTCTCTTGGAGCCATCACTTCCAGAGGAAGGTGCTGCTCTGAGCATGCCTGCTCAGTGTTCCTCTCCTGTGTGTGCAGCCAGCTCCAGGAATGTCATCTGAAGAAAGATAAAATTGTTACCTTTTACTACACAGAACAGGAAAATTTTATCCCTTATGCTTCTGCCTGTAACATGACATCAGTTGCCTGACAATTTTGAAACTTATTTTTTATCTGTGAAGAATATTCTTTCAGATCAAGAAATGAGTCAGTACCTCTGCACAGCCTGCTTGCTTCTCTCAGATTGATTTGGAAACATAAAGCCAACTAACCGCTTCCCTGAAACATCCATCAGGGTCCTCTTGTTGAAGCGGCACAGGCCGAACCACCAACTGCAGCCATCAGCACCAGTCCTGAGTTGCTTGGGCACACAGCAAATGTTGAGGGCACGGTTGCTCCCTTCACCCTGTGGTACCTACGGTCATTGGAAATTGGAGAGGCCTAAAACGCTTTGATTCACAAATGAGAACCAGGCCTCCAGAGGCCATTTCCAGGGCAAAAAAGGGGCTGTGCAAGCCTTGTGTATGTGGCTTGTGGGGCACAGACAGCCTTCAGACTCTGTGAAACCTCTACCTCTGCTTGTAATTTCAGATTAAAAGGCATAGATATAATGGAAGGACAAGTGAGGAGAGAGTCCTAAAGGAAAAACTTCCCTTCGTTTCCATAGCAAAGACTTCATAGTTTTCTACAGATGAAAGCTTATCAAAAGAAGGAAAAACAATCTCACAGAAAAAAATACCACGAGGTACTTTGTTTCCTAAGTTTGAAGGAATTTTTCGCTTCCTCCCCCCACCCCCCATATTTGCCACAGAATAGTTGTGACATTTTGCTTTTCCCCTCCCTTCCTTTCCCTTGCCCCTCAGTGCGTTTCATAAAGTCAGTGTCTGAGCAGGGTTCTCCCTCTGTAGTATTTTTTTCAGTTTCACTTTTGTATTAATTTACTTTTAACTCTCCCCTCAACTTTAGAAAGGTTGCATTTAGCAAAAGGAAAAACCACCTCCCCTGTACCTCTGTCCCCATAACTTGGCTGAAGCTCCCGTGTCCCCAGCAGCAGCAGAAGGGTGGAGGGGGCACGAAGCAAGGGCAGACAGAAGCACAGACCGTGAACTAAATGTTGAACAGAAAGAGGAGGGAAGTTGTGGGCAGGAGAGAAGGGAGCTGTGGAGGGAGAGGAGGAGAGAAGAAGTTACAGGAGAGGGTTAAGCACATTGGAATTTGTATTTACTGATGTAACAAAATGGGGGATGCTAAGCTCAGACCTCTAATATCTGTGACCAAACCTCCCGTGAGTTATCACTTTACTGGGAAGAAGCTATTTGTACAGTAATAGAGTTGCTGTGAGACACTGTCCCCACCAGTACTCCCATCAGAGGTATAAGGAAATGGGAGTAAAGCAATAGGATGAATCCCATGGGTGTGGAGAGTGGGTTGAAACCCCACAATTTTGCCTTAACAAAAAGAAGGTGCTGGTCTGCAGGACCAGGAGTCCTCCTCCAGGGGATCTCCCATCTGTGCCTGTAGAGGGAAGCATGTTAAATCAGAGTAGCAATGGTGAACATCTTAAATCTTTCAGACATTCTGGGATATAAGGCCATCACTGCAGCTGTCTGCCTGGGAGGCTTGAAGATCAGCGTATGCAGCAGAGGGTGTAGGATGGAGAAAGGAGCTGGTTCCTGCAGAGGCCAGCATATAGACATGACCTCCCGGCAGCCCCATCAGTCGTGCCCTCAGCTCCCTCTGACCGTCAAGCAATCCCCCCACTCTAATGTCCCATGAATCTCTTTCTCCCTTGAGGCAGACCCCACCCTCTTCTCCTTCGCCTGACCCCCAGCCCACCCTCCCTTACAGCCTTCACCCTCCCCAGGCACTTCCACAGCTTCCCAGACATGGTTTCAGGCTCCCCACTGCCCACTGAGAGGGCAGCCTGGGCTGATGCTTGAATGAAGAGCAACTGGCCCTCAGTTCTCAGCATCCCACCCAGGGTCTCATCCATGTGCACAGTCCCTAGGCAGGGCATGAGCTCACATGGCGCACTTCCCTCAACCTCTGTGTGCAGAAGACATGGGTACCTGCAAGCCCTCCCAGTGGTTGCACCCCTCAATGGTCCTGCACTGGATCAGAGCTCCTCATCTCTCCAGCAGGACAGTGGCAGAGCCAAGCAAAGGGCTGCCAGTCACAAAGCCCTGCTTCAAATGTCCCCAAACTCAGATAACCAAGTGCAGGCATCTGCAACTGTTGCAGAGCCAGAGCTGGGCTTCTCTTCTCCTCACCGTTCCACAGCTGCCCTGCTGCTTCGGCTTGGCTGCAACAGATAAAGACACAGTGATGGGTCAGGGGGTGACAGTTACATTTTGTGGGGGTACAGAAGACTCCCATGGCTGGCCATGCTGACATCACTGAACTCAGATGCAACTGGAAAAGGCTCAAAAGCTTGTCAGTGCCTGCCCACAGGAGCAGGTCCCTGAGGCAGTCCAGCAGATAGTCCTCAGCTCAGAAGGAAACAGCAAGTCCTATGTTTCTCTCAGCTTAGCCAAAAGCTGTAAAGCAGATTCTTCCTGCCCTCTGCTATCATTCAGACCTCCCTTGCATGTTTTGTTGATGAAATCTCTCACCCCAATTCAGGAGATAGCAGTGTTTGCTAAACATGCTCTGCATTGCTACCAGAAGAGCTTCTGACCTTGTCCTGTCTTCTCAGTGTTTGGCAACTACTTATCAGTGCTCACAGTGACCTCCAGCCAGCTGGACAGAAAGCTTTGGAGCCAAACATGTGCACAAATAATTCTGGGGGCAGCTGTTACTACTGTATTATCTCCTCCTGTGGTTTCTACAGATACAAATAGTTAATATGCATTGCTGTTCACAGCCCCTTTCCCTTCAGTACACCAAGAAGCATCTTCCTTCAACTCCGGGCCATTAAACCCGTCTCAGTAACTGGGGCCTTCAATCTAGTATAGACTGTGTTGCCAAATGTATCTTACCCTTGGATGAAATGGAGTCCAAAACAGCTGAAGCCACAGATCACAGACTTGCCATCTTTAGCTGAGAGGGTTGCCATTTAATCACCCTTCCCAAATTAAATGGAACAGAGGCCGCTCTGTGTGTATCCAAACATAGCACCTCCTCTCTTCAACTCCCCTGGCCTCTTGGAGCTCAGACATGAGGTGTTTTTTCACCCTGACTCATAGAGGTTCGAGCCTGATCAGAGTTCATTCCACCCTAAGAGCAATAATGACTTGCTTCCAAAAAATGAGACTCTTTTGGCTAAAGACTATTATGAAAGCCTGCATGAAGCTGAGACCAGCTGTGTGCTCGGCTCACTCCAACTGTTGCTTAGAGCAAAGCCCTGGTTTGTTTGGGTTTGTTTCATTTTTTTGAACAAAACAAAACCAAACTGAGGACTGACAGGAATTAGGCCTCATTTATAACAAGAAAGATTTTCTGGTGTTGTTCTGTATTGCCATTACAGATGTGTAGCTGGGTGGGGGCTGGGAGCACACACCCACTGACTGCTGCAGCCACCAACCTCCTGTCAGGGCATGGCAGCTTTCAGAAGGTGGATGAAAACATGGAAGGAGCCCTTGCCCAATAGGATGGAAGTGAATGGGGATACCATCCCATTTAAGTTCACCTCTAAGAATCAGCTTGTTATCACTGGGACTTTCTATCATTGTTTCAGTAGGATGCTCTGTACCGTCCCCTGGAAGTCAGAGTGATTGCATGGCTACGATCAGCAAACCTTTCATCACAGGATCTCAGAGCAACTTGCCAGCAAGAACGGGCACAACCTCACACTATCCCTGTGAGATAAGTGAAGGATGGAATAGAATAACTGCTTAAAAAGCAGCTCTGTGGGATGAAGGAAAAATAAGAAAAATATATGTGTTTGAAACCAGACAGCGTTTTATGGAGAGGCAGCCTGGAAAGCTGCCAGGATGCTGAAATTGCCACCCCTACACAACCATAAATACCATGGAAACCAGCGGGGCATTGACAGGCAGGAAAGGAGATCAGCTGAAAAATGGTTTTCCATTAAATGTAGCCAGGCTGCGATGCTGCTCCCCTCCTGACTGAGGGAGAACTACGTGCCTAACCACTAGTGCTGCTGCCAGGGGGAGCAGGGCTTCAGGAGGGAGTAGTTCCCAGTAATTTCCCAGCCTGGGGTAATGTTACTTTCCTGGTGGCGGCCAGTGGATGACAGCAGAAAGTGGGATGGTTGAAGAGTGCTACATCATGTCAGCTGTGCTATGGAGGGTAATGGAAACCCTGAGTGCCAGGTAAAGCTTCAACATGTGCTGGGAGGTGTAAGAAGATGAAAGTAAGTTGACACCTGAATGAGGACGGGGAAGGAACATGCACATGCAAGCTCGTGCATGCCCTATCTGGTGAGGCATGATAAAAAGGCATGAAACATTCAACAGTAATGGTATTTTTCCCCCAAAATACCAAGGAAGCTCAAAAAAAGGATTCCTTTAGGCTGAGCAAAAGGAAAGGAAAGAGGCCTGGAAAACAAAACCGAAAATAACAAATGAAACTGAATATAACAGGAATTACAAAAATAAACAAACACAGACAAGCTGTGGTGGAGGCATGAACATACTGTTAATCTGTCAAGTACACTGTGCACAAATTAAACTATAGAGTAAGCTTAGAGAAATATCCGGCCTCCAAGCTGAGCAAGGACACCTGCTTGCTACAAACAACATGCATCCCTTAAAAAGTCATACTCTTGGTAAGCCAAGTCTGAGGGAGTCTGAGCATAAAGCAGCTGTACTAATTAAAAATGCTGCTAAGAGGAACAGCAGCATCTTGTGAGTAAGCTGGATATGAAGCAACCATCATCGGGCTTGGAAAAAAATAGCCCAGTGGAGATGAGAGACAGACACAAAGCTCTCCCTCCACCTTTCAGCAGCAGAAGGGTGCAGAGGGTATCTGCTACATATCCTTGCTGTAACAGAGGCCAGGGAGAGGGGGGGGGGTTTATGGGAAAGCAAAGAGGACTGAAAAACTGGAGAAGCAGCAGAGTGCCACTTCTGCCATGCTAAAATGCACAAAGCTAATGGGCCTTCCAGTAACCACGGGGGAGGGCTAGCAGGGGATGGGAGTGCTGCCACGGCCAGGCCCGATAAGGCTCTATCTAGGAACAGGCAAGGCTCGCACTGCTGGTGCAGGACCACATTCACAGCCTGGCCCAAGAAACGGGTCTGGAGGAGTGCGAGAACAACAGGATAACATCAGGCATTTCTCACGCAGCTGAAGGACTGCCACTGGTCATCAGGAGACAAGTGCAGATGGGAGACTTTAAAGTGGTGCCAGAAAAAACAAGCAACAGCCAGGGTCGAGGAACATGGGATCCAACTCCTAGTTGTCAGCAGTCGTGGTGTATACATTGCTGAAAACAGATGCAGTGCCAGGAAAATCCAACTCCCAGCATGAAAAAAATAACTTTAGAATGATAATGAGCGAAGCCAAAGCAACTGTGACTGTGAATTAGTGATTACATAAAAGCTTTTATCTTAAAGTTATGTTAGGCCAAACTCTGAAGTCATTCTTTCAACCAGAATGCTCCCTTGAGACCCTGTGATTTGGCCACAAATTGCTACATCATAAAAAAGAAGAAAACTAAACCAAAACAAAGATACTCTTTTTAAGCTAGCTGGCATGCAGTGGGCAATAGCCTTGACTTGGTATCGAACACTTCTCCAGCAGGTAGCTGAAGTTTTCCACTTTATGCCACTGTACGCCCCTATAGTGTATCCATGAGGCACAGGACAGTTTTCAGGATTTGCTCCGTTATGTAGCTGCTATTTTAGGGAAGTGGGAACATTGGGCTGCTTGTTATGAAAGGAAGCACATTCAAAATTACCTGAAAAAAGTGAGATACAATCCATATCACAGTTCCTTCTACTGAGATCTGTCAAAGCTACTCCTGAAAAACTGAACATACAGTAGTTTGGGTATTGCTATAAGGAAATGTAGTAGTCATCACCGCTTGCTCAAGTGCTCCAGGAGCAGCATTGCTACCTAAAACCCATTTCCTTTGCTTTTTTTTTTTTTTTTCTTTTTTTGGCAGAGCTGCAATGTTCTTTGGTATATCTGGGCTGAACAGCATAGAAAATGTCTTTTCAAAATAACTGATCTGGATTAAAAACAACCAGTGTCTCATAGGCAGGCCCACAAGAACGGTGAAAATATCCTCTCTTCAGCACTGGAAGCTTCATCCCATTGCCTAGACTTCACACCTGGAGGCCTCTGTGCAGTTTCAAATGGAAGATCTGCAAATCCCAGGCTGCAGTGAGCCCCAAAAAGATGCAGCTACACTGAGATGCTGCTTGCTTCCTGGCACCTCTCCCCATTCCAGTTTGAGACCTGTTGTGCACATGAACCTTCCCTGCTCATGTTTTGGATTTGGCTTGCCATAAGTAATACACTGTCAACATGCTATTTCTAAAAAGGTATCAAAAATAACATGAGAAAATGATGAATATTTTGAGCAGGAGACATACCCTTCCTGTGAATGGTGATCTGCTCTAATAGCCCTTCCAAAAGCAAGGGAATGCGCTCAAATACCTGCTGTAAAATTTGAAGCCAGAATGCTGCCCAGCCATAAATGCCGGAAATAACTCGTTCAAGTCATGCAAACACTTTGGAGTTTCTGAAAGGAGAAATAGCTGGGAATAGTTTCAGATAAAAGAACCTTTCACGCCAGCTAGCAAAAGGCAAGGAGATGGATCAGATAGATGGATAGACAGGGCTTAAAGCCACTTTTGTCTCAACAGTGGGCTGGGTTTGTGTATGCAACGTCTGAAGGCAGCATATCACATCATCTGACCCTTAAATGTTAGCTTTATGAAATCATATCAGATGAAACCACAGTGTTCAAAAGCATCTCTCAGCCTGGCAGGACTCACCCTCCTCCCCCTCTGCCCAGCAGCACCTTCAACAGTCCCTGGGCTGTCTGGTGACCACACAGACCTTTGTCCCTTTGGTTTTTCCCACCTCAGTTCAGCAGTGCAGCCTCTGTCAAAGCTTAAGAAGGTTTATTATGGTGCAGGGGGTTTCACAAGTATTAAGGCAAAACACTTTTTTTCCCTGTAGTGCAACAGCAGCAGGGTGACTGCAGAGGGTAAGAAATGAAGGATGCTGTGAAGGCTGAAGGGAAATCCCCCTAAAACCATGTTTGATATGCTTTAACAGAAGGCAATGCAAACAAACCAAACCAGGGTAAGCATGCTGCATTTCTGGTAGTCTGCACAGCATGAGAAAGGTGATGCTTTGTTTCAGCTGTGATCTTGGTGCTTGAATCAAAAGAGACCAAACTGAGCCACCACAGGACAAGAATTACACCTTGATTGATGGGGATGGGTCTAAGCCACGAGTTTGCGTGAACCTTTTCAGTCTACTTAGAGCCAGACATCCGCTCCTCACCACTTACTTGCTTTTTGTGTAACTATTGTGGGGGGCTGGGATCACCAGCCAAAGCAAACTCAAGGTCACTGCAGCACCTCAACTAGTGCAAAGAGATAATGGAAATCTGGAAAGGTTAAAATAAGTACATTGAACACGACCAGGAATAATTTAATTTTCTTTTAGAAAAGTGTTGTTTTTCTGTATTAGGACTATGTATGCCTGGAGTTTTTATGTCAAAGTGGAATTGCATAATGAATATTAAATATTTATCAAGAAATTCACAGTTGAAAGTGGTCTGCAATGACAGATCAAAAAAGAAAATCACCTCTGCACCATTTCCATTCTCATTTCTTTATGACACATGAATTCATCCTGAAGTACTTTAATGTTCACCTTTATAGAATTTTCTGCTTTTCACATCAGACATTAAACTCTTGCCTGTCTTCTCCAGGAAGACACGGAGTTACCAAAGACATGGCAGGATTACACCATCAAAGTTGCAACATCCAAGCCCTGATGTGACTAATCTCTACGTAAATGGGAAAGACCAAGATGTTCAGTCTGTGTGGTGGGTAGGTGCAGAGCCAGACTGTCTCCTCCAGCCCACGGGTACATGGGAAGCTTGTCCTCTCCACACAGGAACAGCTGGGATAGGTGAAGGTCTCTGGCACCCTCTTCCTTGGGTCCCTTCATAGAGACAGTAGCAGAAGTGGCCTTGGAAGCACACCAGGGCTCACCTCACAGTGGCCCCCTCTCATGTCAGGGCAGCGTGGCTTATGGTAAGGGAGTTTTCAGAGTAAGGGCCCTCAGTTTTGCTTTGCAGAACCAGTCTAGCAAAAAACATACATGAAGTTGGCCCAAACCCTTCCCCAGTGTAGGACACAGGTGGCTGATGCGGGGTCAGTGTGGGCCCAGGCCTGCTCTGTGGCTGCAGAAACCACCAAGACCTCTAGTGGGCGGCTGGAGAAGGGAAGGACATGCACACGTCCACGGTCACTCCCTCTATTCCTCCCCCTTCTCCAAAGCCATGTCTCAGCGCTCCAGGACCTCAGCCTTAAATGCCATTCTCAGTGGGGAAGCCCCTCTGGTTTTGGCGGTTCAGGGTGCTCTGCATTTAAAAGCAGACTGGCAGGATCTGACCTAGCCTCTGTAAAGAGGTAAAGGAACCACTTTTCAACAGACTACATTAATTTAGGGGAAGGTGGTGGCAGGGAATTACTGTTCTGAGGGACGTGCCCCAGTGGGACAGTGTTTCCTATGCTTTCTGCCGTTGAGCTAACAGCACAGAGACCAGAAACAAGACACATGCATTAAAAAAAAAAAAAAAAAGGAGGAAGTAAGATCTGCATCTTTTACAGGCATGAAACAACTATGGCTAGGCAAAACAGCTCATTGTGGTGATTCCTAAAGGTCATGCTAAAGGTCAAGGGGATGCCAATCAGCAGATGACAGCCAAAGGAAACTCAGATGTTTAAGTTGCATATTGATCAAATTTGATTGAGATATCAGAGAAACATAACAAGCACAGATTCTGTTATTCTACATTCAGATAAATTTTTTTGTTTAAGGTTAAAAATGCATTCAGAGCTTTTTTTGTAGCTTTGACCTCAGCAAATGGTAGCTCTTCAACTGACAGTAGCAGAGTTGCGAGCCTCAATTATTTATTGCAAACTTCAGGCTAGTTGGTATTTCTGACAGCCCGTAGACTCACATGATTAAATCAGTGTTTCAGCTGTTATCAGCATAAGTTTCTAAGCTTTATGCTAAAATAAAACAAAATAAACCCTGAAAATATGTATATCAGGAGCCAGCCAAACCCGAGAAGCTGCTACGTGTAAAACTACTGTCATTTTTTCAGTTGATTGCACAGTGTGGGACTTAACATTCGATTTTCCTTCCTTAATGCCTGGAGTTACTTTTAGATTGTACCCTAGATTGTACTTCCAGGTTGCACAGGTACATTTGAACTGTGTTGCTATATTGTCACAGGCTTTGGTGCCTATGGTGCCTGTACCTGTGACTCACTGCAATACCATGGCGTGCTGGAACATCCACCTCCACTGGCATCCAATGAAACCTTGTGCAAACCCCTTGCCAGGGAAAGCTGGGTGGTTTGCAGGAGACACGCCTGCTCTCACTGCCTGTTGTTGAAAATCAGCAGGAGACTCCAGAAAATGCCATTTAGAAAGGGATGAGGCAGCAACAAAGTAGAATAAATCCAAACTGAGCACATCAGAAGATACTTAGTATAAAGGAGTATTTACGGTCCTGCTCTGTGCTTTAGGCACAGCATTTGACAAAGGGCTCCTAGCCCTTTTCGCTGGTGAAATGATGTGCATCAACTGGACTCCAGAAACAAAAGGTAAACAGTCTGATAAAACATGCTGGGCTACTGAACAAGGCTCTAGCCCTCACTACAAAACAAGTCATCTTGAGCATTTGCCTATGAACATAGTCTCAGTGAGACCATTTATGAGTGCCTTTAAAAGTAAATGAAAAGGTCACCACTGATACTAATGTGAGTTAGATCTATCTGAAATGCTGCACCCAGTAGCTCAATGTCCTGAAGACTTTTCAAGAGACACAAAGCTTTTACAAGCCTTTGGAGAACAAAGACTTTCACTTGCAGCTCCACTAAATTCACCATCCTGCCCCAGTAACATAAAGCAAATATCATGAGACTTCCAGACTGCCCTGGTCAGGACAGTCCATTGCTTTCCAGTTTTTGCATAAGTAGAAATATTTCCTGGTTTACAGGTTGTGGTTAGGCAAAAGGAATGGCTCATTTTCTTTAATTAATTTTGGTGCTATTTGTATCTGCACTTTCTTTAATATTTTCATCTGCATTAGTTATCAGGAATATCTGCTTTAAGGCATAAAAGCAATGAAAGTTCTCAATCTGTCTTCCTCTGCAGGGTTTTAAAACCTCTTTTTCTGAAATAGGTTCGAGGCCCTTTCCCACAGATGCTCTGGAGCAGAACTATTTTGATTGCCAAAATATTAAAACCACAAAGTAAGGAAAAAAAAAAAAAAAGTATTTTTAAATAAAGTGAAAAAGACAGGGGGGGGGGGGGTGGGGGGTGGGGGAACCAAACCAGACTCAGTCATCTCTCCTACCCATTTAATTAATAATATACCTCTCAAGAAATGGCAAGCACAGTGCAAACCTCTCCGAATGCCTTTTAAAGCAGAGATCCTGCAGCTGCCCCTCTCCTGCCCTCCCTACCAAGACATTGCTCTGCCTGTGCCCCTGCCAGAGGGCAAAGCTGCTGCCGTGGGTGGGCAGGAGTGTGTTGTGGAGCAGTCATGCTCCCCAACAGGGGCCTTGCTCCAGCCAAGCATTTGAGTGGGTGAGATACCGTAGTGAAAGGAGTGAGACTAGTTGTGCTGCAAGATAAGATTGTCTGCCAAGGCTTTGTTGGAGGCAGCCTTGCAGATGCAGGAAGGAAAACAAGCTGTAAAGATGGTAAAAGGAGAAGGAAAAAAATGTCCCAAGGGAAGCAGCACTGGTGTAGGACACCAAGAGCTCCTCATCAGCAAAAGACACAGAAACGCAGAGACCAATGTGAAATGCACAAGTCAAACAGCATCACATTCTGCTTTAGGAACCCCCCCATCCCCACTCACTTGTGTCATTCTCTACCTTCCCAGGGAACCAGCACTGGGAGGGGGTGCCAGGGACCTTGGCACGAGGTGGGACAGCCCACCAATGCCCAAGCTGTTCTAGCTCACCTTGCCTGCAAACTGTCCTAAGTAAGCAGCCAGGACACTGGCTGTGAGGCCACCTGCACTGGGGGCTGCTTTGCTTGCGGTAACAAAACCTACCTAGGAAACAAATGGTGGGGGGGTGGCACTTCCCAGGGAGGTGCTAGCTGCTGACCAGGTGGGTATTTCATGGTGGTAGCAGGAGGAAAAGCATTCAGTAGCACAGTTTGGAGGAGGATGCTGCCTCAGCAAGAGAGGCAGCAGGTGAAGGACAGTACAGCCAGCCTGTCAGCCCCACAGACCTTGCTGCTCACAAGCCGATCACAAGAGACACATCTGCACTCATCCCATTGGCTTGGTTTGATTGCTTGGTTGTTTTTCCAGATTCAGCCTCCTATTGTATCTGGTCAGGCCCTGCATTCAATCTGTCCCATGGATGTAGAGAGAAAACAAGGACCTTCATAGAGGGTCTGTGGAGGCCCACTGCTTCCTTCTTGATGAAGGTTTTGCTGCCTGGATGCCTTGCTTCAAGTAAGGCAAGGATTCAGGGAGAAATCATCATTTCAGTTTAGCTTAAGCTAGCCCTAAGCAGCCCAGCCTTGTACATCCCCCTGTCCTGAGGGTATTTTGTGCAGCATGGTTTCCTGGTTTGCATATCTCCACCTGCTTCTGGTCCTTTCCCCATTGCCCTTAGCTGCACAAAGGGAGGACTGAGCCCCCAGCTGGACAGCACGGACAGTGTGAGGTTGGGAGCCCAGGGGCAGCTGGAGGTGGGAAACTGCAACACATAATGTGTTGTTCTGTTTTTTCAGTCTGGAGGCTAAAGCCAGCACCAGCAGCCCCACAGAAGCCCTGCTGAGAACCTAGGTAGGAGCTGTGGGGTTGGGACCAGAACAGTCCCGTTTGTATTCAGCCAGCTGGTGATAAATGAGCCAGACAAGATCATACACACAGCCTCCTGCTGCATTTTTACTTGATGCATCTTGCAAGTAACACCAGTGCCTCATCCTCACATGGGTAGGCCATGGACCCTGGCACACCCCCAACCTCAAGCACAGGAGCAGCAGGTCCCAGTCAGAGGGACCCCTCCTATGCCAGAGCCACACATGGCTGCACGGCCCCACGGACACAAGGAAAAGCAGGCTACTTAGAGTAAAAGCCATGGCTGCTGCTTTGTGCCCTGAAGCTTGAAGTCTTTTTTTCTAGGACAAAGAAGAGAGACTTCTGCTAAATACCTCTGTTTAATCCACCATACAAAAACAAAATCTTAAGAGGTTCAAAGCTCTGGTGGTTACTCTATCAGGCTTATTTCTGGGCTAAGTAAACCATCAAAATCTAAGTCTCTGCTGAAAACATCCAAACATGCTAGTTGAAGCTCATGAATAGTTAGTATTTGGCAAAGACAAAGTATGAATCCATAATTATTGCAGAATGAGTCACCTGGAGAAACCAGAGCAGTAGCCAACAAAAAATGTTCTCTGAATAACTCAGTGAGAATGGAGATGCCTAGAAATGTGCACATCAGCACCAAGACATCAGCCCTGGTCAAAGCAGGGTGTGGGCAGGCAGTGTTACCGCAGCTCTGTGGAAGACCTCAGACCCCCATAGTCCCTTTCTGACTACGTCCATCTCACCACAAGCCCATCCCTGGATACCAGGGCAGTCTAACATCCATATTCCTTCCATGACTCACAGGACTGAAACAAGCCAGGCTTTTGCAGACAACAAAAAGATAAAAATCATATTGCTTGGGGGAGTGCCAAGCTATTATTTCACCCAATTAGAGTCTTGAACTGCTGAAAGTTGAAAGGATTTCCTCTGGAAAGAGAACATTCCCCAGCCAGAAAGTCTCCATAAAGGTACAGAAGCAATAACTCTTGGCATCGGGCATTAGGAAACAAGTGTCTAGACAAAGGCTTCTTTTTTTGGTTTGTTGTTGACAACATTTTAAAAAGATGCTACAGTTCAGATCCTGGAACTTGGATTTCTGTTTTTACACTCTTTCTACCTGTGACAGATTCACATGTCCAGGACATGATCGGTACAGTTTACACATCTTTGGTTATTTAACTACCATAGCCTAAAGGTACCATACCCCCTAGGGTTAAAATGGATGGATAGCACTATTTGGATGGATGTGCTGTTATGGAGCAACAGGCAACAAGAGCTAGGTGCACCAATCCCCACTACTGAAACTGGCTCCTGGGGAGACCACGTGTGGTTTAGGCTCTGTATCAGTCCTGTTTCAGAAACGTCAGTTGGATTTGAGGAGTGCAAGGGGCTTCTGAACAGAGGTCACACAGGGAAGTGCCAAACACCCTGGTGCAAAGCTGCAAAAGAGCCCCCTCATGCTAGACGTGGCATGGCTGGGTCCAAGCACAGGAGACCCATTGGTGTTCCTCATTCTGCTTGGCACCTACTGTCCTAAACCTGCCTGCTGTCAAAGGAGCAAAACCATGGAGAACAGTACTAAAGGGCAAGTGTGGTTTTCACTTTGTCCTGCTATTTCCAGGTCAGTGCAAGTGGGCTGGCTGTGGGGGGGAAGCTCACTCCCTTGCCACAGCATTGCCCGTTACTGCTCCTGCTTGTCACAATACACTAACTGGCAATTATACTGTATTCATCTTTATCTCCAGTGTCATAGTGTTACACTCACAGCTGTATTAAAAGCCCATCTCCCCTCCATGGTAGCTTCCATTCTACAGGGCCTTGCTGATCCTGCAGCAGAGAGCAGCAACAAAGCCGGAGCTCAGGTTTCAGTGCTGTTCCCCAACTGCTCAGTGCCAAGCCAGTGTTAAAAGACCACTTTAAAACGTGCTTCTACATTGCTACGAAAGCAAACCTCTTTTTTTGCCACCATGCAAAAGGAAGTGTTTTGGCACAGCTGGTTTCAATTCCTTCTTTGAGAGGAATTTAATGTGGCTGCCCTGAGACTGGCCACAGCTTTATCAAGAGATTTCATTGTGGACTTAAGACAACCTTGCTTGCAGCCATTGTACTGTCAAACAGGTTTCCTTCCTCTTCTTCACAACACTCCTACATCACATCCTATTTAGAGCTCTTAGAGTGCTTCATAAATAATGTGATAATGAGAGCCCTGTACACTTATGGGATTTGGGAGGCATTATCTCACTTTTTAAGAGGTGGAATATGAAGATCAGAGATCAAAGGTGGCAAACCCAACAGGCTGTGATCCAAGTAATGGGAGTTTTTCTACCTCATTTCCCATGAACCTGGAGCTCTTCTTGGCTTCCTTGCCATTGGTCCAGCTTTCCCACTTCTCCATCCCAGCACTTAAGTCCTACCACATCCTTTCTCTCCAGGGTGGCTTACAAATTTTGCACCAGCAAATCACCGTTACCTCACTGTATTTTGTTTTGAGGTCTGTAGAGACAAAATCGCTGTTTCCATTAGCTGGTAACTGGGGATGAGAAATTGAACATCTGCAAATCTTTCTATCATACATTAATACTACTGAAAATACAGAATCATTGAACATATAGATGCCCACTGTTATGAGAGGAATAACCTTTTGCTTAAGAAGTAAAGCAGAATGCAAAGGATGTGAAAGCAAGCTCAGAGCTAGGGCTCACCTGTGAAGGATGGGTGCTCACTTGCAGAAGTGCCTGTATTTCTAACATGGGCAAATTAAACACAAGCGAGTGTAAGCGTGGACAGAGCATTTGGCAGTACTGCCAAGAAGGCAGCCTCTAGCTCAGGGCATCATCAGCTCCATGGGGGCAAGGCTGCCTGATGCCAAGAGCTGCACATCACAGCAGATTTCTCTCTGGCAAGATGCCCCAGCAGGAGCAGATAGCAAGCAGTTCCTGCACTTGCTGATGCCCTCCCTGCAGAGCAGGGAAGGAGGCACGGCTCCCCAGTTCCAAAGAGAAAAAAATTGCACAAAACTCCACCAACCTTTCCACCCCCCCCCCCCCCCCCCACTAACAAGCACCAAACCACTTTAAACTTCCTAGGTGCTCTGCTATTTGGATTCCACAGCTGAATGCCCAAAGCTAGTGCAGCTTTCCTTTGGGGTCAGTGTGAACAACAGGGAAGCAGGCAGAAGACCACCTAGGACCTCAGCTCAGAAGCCAGTCAGGCCCACATACATCAGAGAACAGAACACAGAAGGGTTGTCACCAGCCTGGATGGAAGTGCTGCACTGTCACTAGGTGAGCACCTACCTGACAGCTCCCAGAAGGCTGGGCTGGTGGTTGTGCCCCCTGCAGCATAAAGATGAGGCTGCATATAAGCCCTTCCCCAGGAGGGATGTCCTTAGCCTGGGAGGGTCTTAACAGCAGAGTCAATGGGACTGTTGACTACTGATTAAGAATTAACTTGGGCTGTGAAGGGGGGCTGCCCCGTCAGCTCAACATGGGATTAGATTTTCAAAACCAGAGTGAACCCAGCCCACATTATTATATCCCAGGATGACAGGGCCTGGGTACAATGGGGGATTTAAGTACCCAAGGAAGCTGTGTGAGATACTTTCAAACTGTAAACTATCCCTTTGAAACACCTTGATTTACCCTGTTCTAGGTTTAGCACTAGTTCATCAGCCATTTTTCAGTTAGCTTTGTTTTAGAGTAACCCACACTGATAAAATGCTCTGAGGATTGTATTAAAACACTGTACTCTTCCAGCAAACCACTCTTATCTGCTTGAACTGATAAGCAATTTGAAATGCAAGTGACCCTGGCTGACAATAACAGCAGTCTATCACCACTGTTTATTTTCACTGATCATATTTAGCACTTGAGTTGAATACACTTATCAATATTTCAGCAGCAGTCCTTTGGGATATGCTGCTTATTGTTTTGAAGATGAGGAGTTTAACAGTTCAAACCAGAACCCAGGGTACTTATTTCCTTATGTGCTTAAAAGAGGTGGTAGCAAGTGCACAGCCTACCCAGATTGAAAAGCTTAAAACATGTTTCCTTTTTTCCACCCAGTATTTCGGGGCCGCACACACTGAGCTCTCAGTGCTTGCTTTCTTCAAGAGTTTAATTCAGCAAAACCAAAAAACCTACAGCATTTCAGAAATTTTGAAAGAGAATGAAGTAGAATCTCTCGTTAATTTTATACTGAAATCACTCCCAACACTGGAGAGCAGGAAGAAAAGCAAAGACATGCTGCTGCTTCGTGACTAAGCTCCAATGGGCTGTCTTACGAGAAGGAAGCTGGCCTGCACTGGATATAGGCTTGCAATCATAAGCCATTAAAATGTGAAGAAGAGAGGTGAATCTTGTTACCCTCGTTACCAAAAGAATAAGCAAGAGGGAGGAAAAAGTGGCTGTGCAAAAATAGCCTCTCCATCTCTATCCCCCTGATTAGACTTACTAAAGAACTGATGTTCATACAAATTTTCTGATTAGAGTAAATTTTATAGGACAGTTTCTGAGCAGCACATTCATAATTTATCTAATACTTTTGAGGAAGCAACTACATTAATAGTTCAGAGGAAACTGAACTCTCCTGTCTCTAAGGATTTCTGTTTGAAAATGCATTTACAATAAAAAAACTAAAGGCATTAATATCCAAGTCTTCCATTTCATCATGAATAATTTTTAGTATCTTTGCTGCCCATTCAAACATTATCTTACTTCTCTAGCAAAAAGCAGGTGAACTGGAATGGTGTCAGTATTCTCAAGCAATCCAGAGCTCTGTATAGTAAAAAAAAAAAAAATCAGTGACTGCAGACAGTGCAACAGACGGATTCATACATAATACCAAGGACAAGAGATAGTTGCAAAAAGGGTAGCACAGTCCCAATACACTGTTTCAAGATACTCCTTGACCAGCCTCTCAATTATGGCAGTTAAACTCAACCTTCATACGGGGGGAAAAAAAAAAAAAAAGCAGCAGTTCATGTTCTTGATACTGGTAGAAGTGCATTAATAAACACATTACCAATTTTGTTAGGGATTCAGTATATCCACTTAGACAACACAGGCAGCAATAAGCTGTATTCCACAGAAAAGCACCAGCTATATCGGCTGCAGTTACCTAATGTTATCCAGATAAAGACACTTTTGTTTAGGCAACAGTCTACCATTACATCTAGAAAAAAATTTGTTTATTAATCAACATGAAAAAGTGAGTGTTAAGCATAGTCAAATAAAAATTGTTTCCTTTTCCATCATAAAGCTTCAAAAGCTTTAGCGTCTTGATCATATGATGCTACTTCGGTGCATGTGTACCCCCCACAGAGAATGGCAGAATTGGCAAATGGCTAATTTCTGCTACTAATAAAAAGCACTTGTCTTTTCAGCTCCGTTATCAGACAGCTGAAGTAGTAATTTTTCTCTAAGGTTTTTTTTTTTTTTTTAACCAAGTGAAGAATGTTGCCACAATCACAACAGAAGCAATTTGGAAGCTAACTCATGTTACTTCAAAACATGCATCTGAATCTTGTCAGTGCATCAAAACCAAAGTGTTTGAAAGATTACTTAAAAAGGCTTTCTCAGGAGAGCTATAGCACAGGCTCCACAACACACCTCAGCTGTTCAATGCATCTTTGGTATTATGCAGAGATATTTGTATCAATTTAATAGAGAATTAAGAATATTACAACTTTTGAATTCTTTAGAGAATAAATTGCAATAGAACATTTACAATTTTTTTTGGTGGATCATTCATTTAAAACAAATTTTAGAAAGTCTTGTCAATGGTTAGAAGAATAAGCAAACAAGTTATAAGACAGAGGCATAAAATCTCCATAAAAATGTTTTTATTCCTTATCAGTGGAGACTGCATATGAAAAGAGGATCTACTGTGGGCTTTTCAACAAAAAATGAAAAAAAAAAAAAAAAAAGGCAATCCTAAGCAGCAGAGACACTGGGGTATCCTGTTCCAGGGCAGAAGACAGCTACCAAATTCATCACCTTGCCCTCTTACAATACTGGGAAGTTACAGTTTTCACAAAGAGGCTAAAGAAATTGCGTCAATAAACGCTACTCTGAAGCAGCTGTCCAAAGGCCAATGTTCTCCCTGTTCCTCATCAGTCTTCATCCTCATCTTTTATTTTCTTCTTTTTCTTCTTCTTTTTTTCTGTATTCTGCAAACAAACAAATGTGTCTATGAACAAAGCATAATGGAGAAGCAAAGCAACACATGTAGCTAGGCAACAGAACTCACACTCAAAGCAGCTGCCATACTTGCAAAGAACAACCCAAGAGATGTCCTGTTTCTCTATTGGTAAATGTACTCAATGTTCATGGTGGGGCCAGTGGGCAAGGGAAGCTGTGCTGTCTGCCACACTGCTGGCAGCTCAATGCTGCAGTCATGCTGTGTAGCTATGCTAAACAAAGGGAAGAAAATTAAACCTTGTGTTAAGAACAGGATTTCAAAACTAAGCAACTAGTTTGGTTTGGTTCCATCCACTCTACTGTTGCTAAGAAGACATCAAATGATGCTTCACCAATTCAGCAAGTAAAGCCTCTGCTCCCTACAAGTCCTAAACACTGGACAGATGTCTGTGGATCAGCACCAAGGGACAGCCTCCCCATTAGAGAGAGGAAAAAAAACAAAACAAAACAAAAAATGTAGAAAGAGAGAAGACCCATGCTGGGAGTGGGCAGAGGGAAGAGGGGAAAAGCTCCTGGTACATGTAGGCATTATGGTCACTTATTTCCTAGACCTTATTCTGTAACGCAAATCTTCGTGGACATTACAGTGATGGATATCACTGTAATAAATGTACTAGAGTAAAAAACTGTCCTTGCATACCATGGGTTCACTCACTATGTTCTGGAGACAATCCATTCCCATAAAGGATCAGGTAGCTGGGCAATTCTAACTCACCACAACTGTGGGACTGGTGGGGGGTTCCTCACTCAGTACATTCTCCTCTTCAACTTGCTTTTCCTTATCCTTTTTCTTTTTCTTCTTTTTGACAGGTTCACCATCTTCTACAGTTGTCTCCTCTGTACCTCAGAAGGAAGAAAAATTAAAGGCAAGTTGTCAGCTATTAAGAGTGTAAAGGCAAAATGAAGAGCTTTCTGTGATACATATGAGAGGATGCAATGATAGTAGAGAATCCAAAATACTGAATACCACATCACCCCTTCTTCACATCTCTCTACACTTATTTTCCCTCCACTTTGGCCTTACCTGCATGACTAGTCCCTGCCATAATCAAAATATGCAACTACCTAAGACACAAAGAACAATGTTCAGACAGCACTATTCACATCTCCTGGTACAAACACCACTCCTATATGCTGCTCCCAAAGTTTTAAAACAAACTTGGATGTTCTCGTTTGTCTGCCAAATTATCTTCAAATACTCTTTCTGAAAACAGACTGTCCACAGTTTGGCAAATATTTTCACCAGCATCACACGAGCTGTGGAAAGACTCTAAAACCAACATTACAAATGCATTCAGCCAGCAGTAGCTTGTTCACAACTTACTTCCCTATCTTGATGTTGGAAATTTGCTAAGAAGCAGACCAGTTTTCTTTACTGTTTAGAATGGCAAACAAAGACCTCTTAATGCTGAGCTAACATAAAGCATTTAATGCAAAAGCAGAGACTCTTTGCTGTCCTGGAAGACAGGAATTGAATTATTCATATAAGCTGAGAGGAATGTTAACCCAAGGAAAGATTTACTAATGCTCTCTTACATTTATCTTTCAGAACTATTCATCAACAGATTGCCTATCTAATCACAGTAAAGGCACTATGACTTACCACTCATTTTCTAGAATACATACCACAGTCTTATGAATTTTGAGGTAAAGAAATAAAGCAGAAATCATTAACCAGCTGACAGCCTGTGCAGTAGCCAGGCTATTACTGGAGCATACCCA
Organism: Eurystomus gularis; assembly: GCA_013400335.1. NCBI lineage: Eukaryota > Metazoa > Chordata > Aves > Coraciiformes > Coraciidae > Eurystomus > Eurystomus gularis. The sequence goes on along the minus strand of VZZY01025707.1, from coordinate 55,411 downwards.
AGCTAAATTTATTTGCACTGCTGAGTCAGCAGTGGATACCAAGTTTCTCAGTACATAGTAATCATGAGTAAGTTCATGACATAGCAACCACCGCCTTTCTGTAGCTACCAATTGGCGATGCTGAAACCAGTGGTGTTTGTGGTGTGTACAGCTGCCACCTCAGATGGGACTCAAGAAGTAATTTTCTCACCATATTCCCCCCAAAAGCAAATCAATTTCATTTTGAAAGCATACTCACCACTTAAAGAACAGAAACAAAACCAGTTCAATTATTGAAATAAACCAAACAACCTCTTAACATCTTGATTGCACTTTGTCACAAGTTTAGTTCCTCAAGGCAGCCGACGCATTATATGCGTCAAACATACACTTCAATCTTTGCCTCTAACATAAGCTTCAGACAAAAAACGGGCTTCAGGGTAAAAAAATTTCTAGACATGTCTATAGGAAAACGAAGCCAGCTAAAGTATGCAGTTTTCTGACATTAAAAAAATGCCAGAAGCAAGGCAGTAAAGGATTCCAGATAAAGGAACTGGTAAATATAATTGTAAGTGGATTCTGCCATACACATTCACAGTGAACAGTGTGCAAGCATAAGGCATTCAAAACACGTGTAAAGTAAATATCCTCACCTCCCAATGTATGACACAGGGAAATAAAAAGTAGCTGAAAAGTAAGCAAATACTACGTTAAAGCCACACAGTACAATAGGAGCACACGCAGCACATTTTGGTATGTGACACTTTCACTCAGCTGGATTGGTAAGCTATGCATTTTCAAGGAAAACACTGGGTGATAACCTTTGAAAAATAACTTCTTGTTACTACCCTAAATGTCATGAAGTCTTGACACACTAGACAATGGAACCTGTCACAATTTACAGCTGCAGACGATGCACTGTGCACTCATAGGCACTGTCACTTCTCACAGCTAGCAGCAGATACCTTGCTGAAGATCTCAGTTGCTGCTTTCTAGCAAAGCTTATCACAAGACTTCATGTATTTGTACCTTGGCAGAATAAGGGCAAAGGCTCCAGGGGTGCTGGTCTTTACCCTCTGGGTACAACACTTCTAAGTCACTTAAGCCCAGTGGGATTTCTTTGTGATACGCAGCAGCTGACAAGAAAGCCAACAGCTCTTACTATCAGGCATGAGGCACAGAAAGCAGTACCCGGAGGAGCAGTTTGACTGATGGCCCTGTGTAGTGCTGGAAACCACCAGCAGTGGTTCCACTCACCCATTTTCCACTAGTTTTCTCTAAGTTCTTACACATCAGCCTGGTGTATCCTCCCTCCTCCACATGATGCTCTGCATGTACAGAATTAAATCGCGTTGCCTATCAATAAAGACGTCATGTCATGATGTTGCTGTCATTTAAGGCTTTGTGTCTTGCAGGGTTCACTCCATTAATTTAAGACAATATTTCTCTTTTCAAGACAAACCTTTCCAAATGACAAGCTGGTACTATACCCTGATGCTTAAATGCAAGCTGAACACTTCACTGGGGATACTGGCTAGCCCTGTTGGTGGTACACATTCTGTCTAGCCACATTCAGGTTTGAAGGCTGTACTCACTAAAACAACTGTCCTATTTCCCGTTACCTCACCATTAAAACAGGTTTTAACAGACAGCTCCTTAAGTGGATTGAAACTTGTTTCAGGCACTATCCTTCCACTTGGGTATTTTTTTAGGTGTAAAAGGTGAAAGCGGTTTGAAGTCATGCCTCACCTCCAACCCCCTTACTGCCAGTTCCTGTCCAAAGTACTGCCATACATGCACCCCAAACATGCAGAGAGAAAATTCCGCACATCTCATCTTGCAGTAACATTTGCATTTCAGGCTAGCACCATTCAAAATATTGCCCCCCTTTACAACAAATATTAAAACAATAGTTTGACAAATCACTTTTCAGTGGCAGCTTCCCAGCTTATTCCTGTCCCTCATGTTCCTCGTGTAACACAAACCAGATCAAAATTGATCTGGCTGAAGAGTTTCTTTTTTTTCTGGACTGGCTTTCCACCACCCCCATTTATTATGTAGCTGCTCAAACAGCATGGGGGAAGGGTAGAGCAGAGACTTCTTTCACAACACCTTGTCTGGATGTATTAGCTCTAACCAGAGAAAAGCTTAATAGAACACTACACCAAGAAGAATAGAGCCAAGAACTGCAGAAATTAAAGGCTCATGAATATTCAAGTGAATGTTCAACATAAATCTTACTGCTGGGACCTCCTCTTCTATGTATTACCAAACTTACTGAACTACCTCTCAAAGCACCACCACCACCTCTCTTACCACAATGTGCAGTCATACCAACTACACTGGAAAAGAGCACGGTCATGGTCTGTCTAGCCAGTGCCAAGGAAATCCACGTACTGCACTGGATAGTCAAATACAAGAATTTTCAACCATAGGGGCTGTGCTATTTTAAAAGGTAAAAGAGGACATGCTGAAGAGATTAGGTCTGCATACAGGTGATATTAAGTAAATAAGCTCTCCAAAAACATTTCTTCCATAGTCTGAAACAACTGGCAGTTAGTTCTAATGCTTAAGAATCCAAATAAAATGACCTAGTTGACAGGGAGAACTGTGAAAAAGCAGGAGCTGCAAACCACACATATGAAGGATGCCCTAGCCTTTCAGGAAGAAAACCAGTACATCTGAATCCTGTACTTGGTTTTGGGAAGTTTAAAAAAAGCGAACAGCAAAGGTTTCAGCAGTCCACAAGCATTACGAACAACATCTACTACTGAGTAAATTCTTGGTAGCTCAAGGACACCTGCTAAGCTCCCCTAAACCAGAAGGTGTTAATGCTCTCAATAAAGCAAATGAAGCAAACACAAGCAGGTTTGTGTATAAAAGCATGAACCATTGAATAATACATATATGAATGGAAATATCCTCCTCATACTGTAAGAGACCAGGCTGGAAATGAATGTAATATTCCACCTGTGAGGAGCTCATGCCTGTGAGGTGTCCACACTTGCTTTGATAAGGGAAGCCCAAGGGAACAATACCTAGATTATAGTAAGGGAAGTTAGTTCAAAGGACTATCAAAAGCAACAGCCAAATGGGCAAAGTTCAAGCCTCTCAAGTACTTATGTGTCCTTGTTTTATTATACGTACAAGAGAACAAGCTGGGGCACAGATCTCACTTTTGTAGCAGGATATAGAGAATTCTCCCTCCAGTTTAACTTTAAATTCTCAGCAAGTTTAGGTTCCTACAAATTGCTCCATCCATGTACACAGACACTGTGAACCAACTGGCATCTGGAAAGATCACACCTCAGTGTCAGCTGAGCATGAAGAGGTACAGAACCAGCATAAGTACACTCTGATACTCTAGAACACAGCAGCATAAAGGAGGGCAGAAAGGGAAGGCTCTGACAGCCCTCTGATGCTGGAGTCACGGGTAGTTGACAAAACTTAGAAGTAGCTCATGCCCAGATCTGGCTCAAGGTCTCACAAGTGACTTAAAGTCTTCTTTCTTTTCCTTTCTTTCCCCTCCCCAGTTAGACAGTGGGTACTCCACTGTCACAGCAAGTACTAGGCCAGCCATTTAGAGGTACTAAAGGGCACACTGAAGAGAAGAGAGAAAGTTTCTCAACATGAATCATAATATAAAACCAGATTATTTTAAAGTTGCAGTCCAAACTTTTTTCACACAGTAACTTATCAGAGAAGGAAAGAACAACTGTGGACATAGTTTAGTTTTAGCTCTCCAGAGAATAAGGATTGTTCATGTATTATGTAAATTCAAACTGAAATTTCTAAGTGTCATTTCACCTCAATTTCTGACATTTGATGTTTAGATGTTGAAACATGCTAGAAAACATTTCCATACAGCATAAAACAGTATTCTTTAAAGAAAATTAGGCAAGTTCTGGTTTTATAGAGGGCTTTTTTGTCTTCAAGATAGTGAGGCCCACTAAATATGAACCTGCTGAGCAAGAAATTCTGCAAGAATGAGTACAGCTTTGTTTTTAAATGTTCTTACATGCTTACAACTGCTTAAAAGCAGATACATAAAGTAAATTGACTGCAGTTTGGTGTCAGTCCATAAAGGATTATCACTTTTTAAAAAAATACACTGTCATACCCAAGGAGAATAACAAAGTATTGTGGCTAGCTGTGTTAAGCACCACTGCACGATGCAACATGCCAGCAGCACAGATGCAGTAACTAACCTTTCATCTCTGCTTTGAGCTTCTTTGCTTTCACAGCAACCTCTGTGTCTTGTTCATCCACCTCCTGAATTCTGCGTTTCTTTGAAACAGCAGGAAGCGTAGAGTCACCAGATGGGTCAAATATTTTTACTTCACTGTAACAAGGAAAGCAAGTCAGTTTAAGTAAGTAAAATAAGAGCTAGTTTCCATGCAAGATCCTGTAGTTGAACACAAACTTTTACAGTGCAACCTCCCAAGAATATTGACAAATTGACCTTGCTCAGCTAACAAAGTATCTACAGGTATGTGGGGGTTTCGTAAAGCCCCGGCGGGGCTCCGCAGTAGCTGCCACATGGCCGCGCCGCTGCTCCCTACCCCCTCCCCTCTGCCGCGGGTCGTGGACAGAGAAAGAAAAAAAGAAAGGTTTTAAAGTGCCTTTTTGAGTTAAGGAAGGTTTAATATAAAAAAAAAAAAAAAAACCACACCATGTAATAAGCAGTTGCAGTTAACAAAACAACAGTAGCAGTGGGAAAGGAGCAATACAAAAAAAATAGTATCGGACAACAGCGACCAAACAGTCGAACTCGAACTGCCCCCCCACTGGAACTGGCCCCGGGGCATGACATCAGCATGGTATAGAATAACCTGGCCCCACCAAAATTAACCCTGTCCTGGCTGAACCAGGACAAGGTAGCAAAGCCCTTTCTCCAATAAATGAACAGTTCATCAGGAATCAAGACTACAGGAGATAACCCATGAAGTACAACTGTCTGATCTGAACAGAAGATACCAGTTAAGTAAGTGTTTGGGTCTGGCTTATATCTGTTCATGGCTCTAGACAGCACTTAAATTACCCATTAGATTGATCTGTCTGCTGCAGAAAGCCTTTCTAGCACAGCTGTATGGTCACAAGCACATAGCCTTGGTAAATCCATATAAACATACCCTAAGGGTAATGCGTATACAGGATTAGAAGTAGCTTTACTGTTGCTTTTTCTTCACTGCATCTCCACCATTACCTTCACAGGGCACAACTCACAAGGCAGGGTAATGTTGTGGCTCATCTCTGTACCACTTGTATCACCAACTTCATGGGACATTTGAATACCTAATCTGTGCCTGAAACTGTCTCTTTTCAAATATTATTGCATGCTCCTTTGTTCAGTCCCGAACTCCTCTATAGGCTGCAGAGAACCAGCCACTCAAACTCAGTGCTCTTTAGTTGGATCTTTTCAGGGTAACTGAATCATCTCATAGCAAGGAAGCAATTTTTTTACTCATTCAGAACAGCATTCCTACTGAAGGAAAAAAGTTTAAAAACAGTAAGTCTACATTATTCCCCTCTAGCCACATAATGAGCATCCAAACTTCTCTGAAGTAAGAAGCTGAAGTAGCTACCTTGCACAGGTTACAAAAGCAATTGAGTTCTAATGACTAGGCAGCACCATCAATTCATCCTCTAAGCAGCAGAAATTATTCTTACAGGTATTAATACTGCATATTGCTCTACAGAAATTAATTACACAGCCTTTTGCAAACAGTTAAATCCAGGCAAGAGCTCACTGGCTTCCATATCATTGTCAAAATACTGCTGCTAATTAAAAAATAAATAAAATGATCAACAAATAAATATGCCAAAGACAGGTAATGCACACTCTCTCATCTTTTTTTGGAAAGCATTCTGACATGTTCCATTTGAAGCTCATCTCTAAAAACTACCTTGCAATTAACAGGACGCATAGTTCCACACAAGACACTAGTTCCTCGGAACACTAGTTTAGCCCTTCAAACAATCAAAGGAGCAGTACTGCCATTTTTGTACTACCAGAACAACTTGTCACGAGCTGAGTTAGTTTCCCTTTTAAGCACCCAGACTAAGCCAAACAGATGGGAACTATCTTCAGTCTCTCCCTCAAGCCTAGCCATGTTTGCAAAGCATGTCTAACAGCAGAAACATGTCCTGGCAGGAATTAATGACTCCTTATTTTCAGAGGTCAAAACCCAACATGTATGTTGTCTCCTGAACACTCTCCTCCCTAAGCTACTGCCTCCTTACATGCCCTGATGCTTCCTTTACTGACACTGTATTTTCAAAAGCTGCTCCAGAAATCACAACCATCACTACACTTTGAAACTTCTAACATACAGAAATGAAAGTTACACCTAGCTTAAGAAAGATGTTTGGGGATGGCAGACGGGTGCAACAGTGCTATTTTTTCCTCACAGAACTAGCATCCAGCTCTAGTTTTGCTGAGCACTTAACCTCTCTACACCTAAAGTTCAGCAAAATAAGCAGGCCAAGCTAAGCAAGAAGCCTGCAACCAAATTAAGTTAAAAACCCAGATGTCACAGCTCAGACTAATAATAAACTGTTCAAATCCTTAGATATTCAGCTGTCCCAGTTGCAATTTACAGTGTCACTCTGGGCACCAGAGACTGTCCTAACAGTGTCTAGAGTACAGACTCCATCTTTTGCTTAGCATACATACTACTTATTACATAGGATACCTAAACAAGGAGATAAAGCTTTGCTCAAAACAAGTGTTGCTTTTTTCTTTTTTCCCCAAGAATAAGATGACTATGCAGGTCTCTAGGTCAGCTTTCATGTCAAAGAAATTAATTCAAACTGATTTATCAAATTTTATTTATTCAGAGTTGCATTAAAGGTGCTACATATTAACTCCCTAAACTATTCAGCTTTTTGGGCTGATGCTGATAATCAGATACAAGTAAATGTAGATATTATGTAAGTAATTTACTATTAAGAAAATCAAGATTGTTTCTCCAGTTGACTGGCTTTACCACAACTGTAAAATGTGGGAAAACTGAAATTCCCATTAGCAATGGAACTTCTCATCAGTGTTTAAGAGCACAGATGTTTTCTGGATCTTAAGTCAACTCAGCCCAGAACCAAAAATCTTCCTAGCAATAAAAACTTATAATTAAGTTATTTATACTCAGCCAAGCTGAAAGGAAAAACTATTCACCTCTTGTTTTGATACTTGTCTGTCCTGGCCAAGGCTTTTCCAGTGCCACTTATTCTTCTCATCTACAAGAAAAATTTAGAAGTGAAAAACAAATTACTTGTAATGAAAACAGCTCACAACACAAGCTCTATAGCTCTTGAAAGGAATTAAAAATTGAAAGATAGGCATATATTATTTGTCAGGCTCTTGCGCACCTGTATGAGTCTTACATCTGGAAGCAGAATAGGGACATAACTGAGGTGAGAAAGGCATGTGCTTTTCTAATATTGCTCTTCAAGAGCCCAATTCAATTAAAGGGTATGCAGTACTAGATCAAACATATCACAGCCACATGATATACAACATCATACCTCTAAACTCACAAGCCCGCTCAAAATTGTGCATGTTTCCTTTTTTTGCAAGGATATCTGCATGTCAGGCCAGATTATCACCCTATGCCTGGCACAAAGCCAACCTTAAAACCACAATACAGGCCCCAAACGGAATTTAAATTAAATTCGTAGTTGTCACGTGATCAGTTTGTGTTTTGGTATTAAGTATCTTTGCCTTTGTTTCAATGAGAAGTATCACCTTCTACAAGATGCTCAAGGAGCAGCACGTAGGCTTTTCTGGATTATTCTTTTTTTGTTGTTCTAGCAATGCCAGTATGACAGCATTAGTATCAGATCTCCTAGCCTTGAAGGCTGAATCTAGTTATCATTTACACGTGCACATGCAGCCGGCATGCCACCCAAAAGAGGAAAGTGAACCCTACATTCCCAGGCAGTATACACATTAGGTGATGGGAGGACAATGCAGCAATTTGCAGAATAACAACTTGCTTTAGCTACAGAGAAAGCTCCTTAAGACTCAGCATCGCCAGTATTCAGATTTTGGGTAACCATGGAGGAAAATCTGAAGCGGAGAAGAAAACCTGAAAGTGCTTTCTTCTAAGGTAAAGAGAAAGCAGCTATGAAGTAATAAGCATATCTTTGCAATTAATACAGAGCTGTAATAGAGTACAAAGGTATGATCTTACTCATCTTGTTCAGAATCAAGATTTTTCAGTATAATGTAAATGAAGACAGGCATGCAAACAAGAAAAACTGACGATTCAAACAAATGGAAGCAGCCAGCCTATAAACCCTACTGCTCCAGGCAAGGGTGGGAGAACTACAGAATAAGAGTGAGACTAGATCACACAACTGAATGACGGGAAAAGACTCAGAAAGCAGTGTATAAGAAAACCATATCATAAACAAGAATGTCAGCTTCATGCAGCCCTCTGCTAGACTTACCCCCCTCTCTTCCAAAAGCCTCAGTCTTGTTTCTACTTTCAGTCTGTTCTCAGCTCCCATTTCAGCACTGGTATTCTCTCCAAGGGCATCATAACGAATAGTCAAGGCAGTCTTGGCTGCCAGCATTCGAGAAATCTAGAAAAGCCAAAAAACTTTAAATACTAAATGCAATGATCCACTCTGGTCCGGAAACCATACTCACAAACAAAAGAACAAAGTAATTGTTTACTAGCAGTGTTTAGTCTAAAACCCAATTAGTACATCATTCTATCAACACTTAAACATTGTTAATGTAATACCTTATTTTCTTGAAAAATAGAGGGAAACATCTGAGACAAGAAGTTAGTTATACATCTCTCACTCAGACCTTCAGATCAGGTTAGAGGTGTGATTTCTAGCTGGATAGCTTTCTCCACAATTAAAAAATATATTCATCCACCTGCATTATAAAAACCCTAAGCTCTTTAAAAGCAAGCCACAAAAGTTACTAGCTTGAGCACAGCAAGGGTCTGCTTTCCAAGCAAGACTAAAGCCTGCAACAGCTTAATTTACTATCACGTAAAGTGCTAACATATCCCTTGAGAAAGCCAGTGTTACATACATCATAACTCAGCAGGCATGCATCTGTTATTACTCAAGATATGCTGAATGGACAATCCCACTTGCTTTTTCAAACAGGCCCAAATGACGTCCAAAGATTTGTGGGACAGTGGCACGTTTCATATAACCATGAAGTAATGCAGTAAAGCAAGCCATGGAAAGAGCCTCACTGTGAAGCATAAGCCATCTTATCAACAGATACTCACACTCTGGAAAAAGCCAGTAAACAACTCTGCAACTCACCTTTCCTTTATTTTTGGTATTAGTTTGTCCCACTAGGGAAGCATGGTAGATAAGGCCAAATTTAGGTGTGTCTCGTTTAGTCTTCAGTGCTCTGAAGAGTGCCTTCTCAGCACCCAGTAATTGAACTGTTGAAGCTGGATGTTTTGCCAGATTCAAGAGGGAACCTAGAGTGACACAGCAATAGTAATTTGTCAGAGGAGTAGCTAGAGAAGGAGGATGCTAGATTTCTACACTATGCTAAAGTAGGAAGCTCAGAACCATCTATTTCCATAGGAGCTGCTTCATGCTTATTTCCTGAAGGAGAGGTAAGCCATGTCAGTCTTTCATGCTTCCAACTATGTTGGTTTGATTTCAGCAATAGGAAAGAAGGCTGACTCAATAAAACACATTCCACTGGAACAATGCCTCCAGTCTGGCAGCAAGACTGTGTCACTACAGAACTGCAGCATAGATAACCGAAGTAAGGCTGCTACCTTGGGCCAGTCTGACTCTAAAAGCCTAATGCCAGTTTGTCAGCATTTCACCTCAGAAGTGACTGGACAATCAGCAGGAGGCTCAGTAAGTGTCTCAGAAGAGGTAGTGACTTAAGTTGCCCTCATATTCCAAAAAGAATTCAGGCCAACTGAGAACTTCATCATCACAGACTACTACCAAGCTCATGCTGGTATTCTCAGATTCCTCAAGAGCTACCTTCCCCATCTTTACCGCAAGGTGTTCTCAACAGGGCCTTGCATAATGCTTTTGGCTGACCAGATCATCAGAGAAAACCTCTGATGAGGTCATTTAAGCTTTATTTACACTGCAGTATAACCCACCTGCATGAGCAATAAGCCTTGCTCCAACCAGTTCACCCACCATGATGGTGAGGTTAGGAGCAATGGCCATCATTCTATTCTTCAGGTAGTCATATAGCTGTGTCCGGTACTCAGAGATTTCAATCACCTGGCACAGACAGGAATTAGTATTAGCTGAGCAACAAATATTAAGAGCTAAATATATTGAAATGAGGAAGTACTGAGAAATCCAACAAAGGAGACTAACAAAATGCAAAACGCAGACAGCCAAGAGCCCCAGTTATAAAAAGCTTTATATAGGGCATATTCCCAGAGCAGAGCTCCATCCACAAAGTATATTTCACCTGTACTGCTTATTCCCTTATGCAACTCATTTTCTCAGTAAAGCTCCTGATAAAGGAGCTGACAATATGCCAAAGACAGAAGCAGAACAAAAATACTTTAGGACAAAACCCTGGCACATTCAGTCTTCACATAAGTCTTTGCCACCATTCTCTTGAAATGCGATAAACACTCTTTACTTGTTCCATACAAATGCATATAATTAGAACGCATGCCCAAAAAAGGAGCCCAGTCTAGACCAAGAACAGGAACTCCTAACCCTGCCACTCCCTGGTGAAGTTACAATGGGATCCAACTGGCACCACTGATGTCAGAGGGAGTTCACATATGATCCAGATGAAAGCAGGACAGGGCTCCTAATTCTTTTGGGGCCTCAGCGCTACAGTTTTCATCCCGAGTTTATCACCAAGCTTCAAAAGTGACAGATTAAAAAGAGGCTATAGAGTACCTTTATCTCAAAGACTTAAAAGCACAACAATGCCAAAATTCCTCCCAAAGGACTGCCACTTTCGTAAGACGTTGTGCAGACATCAACAGTCTGAGATGGCTCAGATGAGGTAGTGACTGAGCACCCTCATTGTCTATACATCAGGAAAGCAACACTATAGGAATCATCACTGCCATCACAAGCGTTAGCAACACCCTGGGAAAACCCTCCCTTGGTAGAAGAGGCTCTGATATGGCTACAGTGGAGTTCCCATTGTTAGTCATCCATGTGTACATACCTGATCACAGAGATGGATTATGTTGTTTATATCTTCTTCTGACACTTCTGTCCCCATGGAAATCTCAGCGGCAGCCTTCACATCCTCTTCAATCTCCTCTGGGAGGATGTCAGAAACATCAGAGGAGGCAAAATTGCTTCTATCTCCTGTGGGGGACAGATGAGAGTATGTCTGTGCTGAAGGCAAAATGAACTAGTAAAAAAGCACAGAAACAGATGAAGATAAAAGGTGAAAATAACACCAGCGAGTCAAGTCTGCCCTCATCCTATTCCAAACTCCCAAAATATATGTTAGTGTTCTGACACTGTTTATACTAGCTGAGAATGGTTGGAAATTAAATTAAATATGAAACTAGGAAAAGAAAAGCACTTATTCTTTAATTCGTATTATTTAACACTGCATACTTCACCTTTCCAGTGGCTGCTTTCTGCAAGATTTTCAGTCACAAGATTACAGGGAAGAATTGCAGGAAGCGAGGAGTCATTTACCACTAAGCAAACCTATTTAATTCTTCCTACAGTTGGGAAAAAAGCTCCCTTAAAACCACAGATCTCTCTCTGGACTGCAAACTTTTTTTTTTACATTAATAAAATCATCAATACAAAGCACATGCCTAAGAAGTGAGGCAACGTCCATGATATTCTGTCATTCTTTCTGCTCTTACGAATAACTACAGCAGTTGGTGTCTCCCAAGAACACTTGCAAACTGGCAGCAATTCTTTCTACATCAGTTTCTGGCAGCTAATTTTCAAACTGGTCTGTTGACTAACTGATTTTAAGAAGATATGGCTGCTAGTCCATGGCGAACCAACTGGTCGTATGATATTAGCTGTCTCTTAAGATTCGAAATGGTAAACATCAACATACAGATGCAAGCGTACACTACTTTTCCACTCCCTGTTTACACTGCTGCTGAGGGTAAGATTGTATACAGGGTCATGACTAGCTGCATGGTCTATAAAATCAATGCCACTAGTACATTGTGTATTAACATGCAACACTCTCCAGCCTCATGCCTCCTTATTACTCACCAACTTTCCGCACACATTTACAATACGCTAGGTTATCTGTGATGATTTTGCCCAGTTCAGGGAAGTGCCAACCATACCATTCCCTGCAGCGCATGATGTAGTTATTCAGTTCTTTGTCCAAGTCATCAAGAAGTGCTACGAGAAAGAAGAATGGACTCTTTTTTCTAAGAAGGTAATCTAAAACCAGAAAACTCTCAAATCAACAACTGTATTTTATCCCATAAAGCCTGGAATTAAATGCAAGCTGCAGTACATTAGAAATCATTGCTTTTCAAAGAACTGCATAATCCCAGGCACAATATTACAGAAATACTAGAATTCCCACAAGTGTGGCCTGAAAGTTTAATCACTGAGGTTGTCTTCGACAGACTCCCTTAACAGCTGCAAAGCACATTCCCCTGGAAGTGGAGCAGCAGCCAGTTATTCTTCTTCTCAGTCAGCCAAAGTGCTACACAAGATCGATGTAAAATTTAGCTAATAAACTTTAAGGAAAAATGTTTTAATGGTGAGAAACTGATCTTGTATTCAATTGCTTGATTTCAAAGATTGCATTAAGCCCTTTAGTTGCCTTTATAATATAAATATACCCAACACAAATCCAACAGGCTCATCGTTTATATGACCAATAACCAGGTTTACAACATAAGAGTGTAACACCCACAGTATATATATTGCTACAGAGCCCTGAGGCTAAAATATTTCCCACGAACACAATACCAACATTCCCATCTGTTGTCTCAGTGGTAGTGACGAAGGAACTGAATTAAATCATTAATTTCAGCTTAACTACTGCTTCATCATTGACAACAGTCTGGGAATTAATATTCCAGACAGAATTCTTCACCACTACTTCACAGAAAGCATGCTGATTATGACGTGGGTGTCTTCAAGGAAAAATGAGGAAGGGGCTTTCCTAGCCATGTTTACAATTTCAGTCTCTTTCCCATTAAGAAAGCAAGGAGATGGAATGCAGCACTACATGCTGCAGTGGGTTTTACATGCCTAACACAGGAGTCTATTTCTACATTGCCCCCTATGCAAGATGCCACCAAAATGAAGGGTTAGAAAATCCTGTCCTGTGGGGCCCACTCTCCCCCACATTGCTCAGAAGGTAGGCATGTTGGGAAGTGAACTCCTCAGAGGACAGAACTAACACTGCCTGTATTTCAGCTGACATCTATGCTAAGAAAAAGCAGACGTAAGTCTACTGTCTCACCCTAAAAATGTTCCTGCTTGTGGAAAACCCTATTAAGAAAACATGCCTTATGCCTAGCTGAACACCAATGCCCAGTTTACTGAAAGATGCTAGAAGGAAATTGATAGCAATACTTCTCTGTAACCAATGTAAGTAAATCAGCTATCCTAAGTCAAATCCATTAATAATTTAAGCTCTAAATATACTTACAAATTGCCTGGATAATCATAGTATCTACTTTGTCTGGGCTGAATTTCAACTTGTATCGGGAAAGGCTGAGGAGACAGAGATATAATTTCATCAGCATTCTGACATTGTGCTTCACAGTGTGTCCCACCTGCTCCTAACTTACATGAATACAGCTGTCCATACATTCATTCATATCAGCTTAGTATTATGCCACTGACTGTTCCCAACACCCTGACACAAGTTTCACAACAGCTCCAACACATGTACATGGCACATACCCCATGACCAGGGTGAAAGGGAAAGTTAAGGATATCTGTACCACATGCAGAAGACTGAACATGAGTGCTGTAGCAGAAAATTGGCTGTTGGTTTCTTACTGCATGGTTCCCCATTAAAACTATTTGCGAACAGCACTTCCAATTCTGCAGTGGCTGGAGGCAATCCACAGAACTGCACCTACCCAGCCGCAAGTATCAGCAACGTTACTATAAAGCAACAGAAGAAACTTCCTGGAACAGATTCTCACTGTCTGAGAAAGCCCATTACCACCTGGCTTTAATGTATATTTAATTTTTTTCTGTATGCTACAGTAAAAGACAGTTGATAACAATGAGAACTTGCATCTTCAAAGTTCTTTTTCAATATTAATGCTCATTTTCTAAGCAAACACACATCTCTTTTTAAGGAATTAGCTACAGCAAAGCAGTTCCCTAACTTGCCAATGTCTCATTGACAGGACAAGCTCATGTCAGAATATGGATTAAAAGTTACTCATCAAGAAATGCTTGACCCCACGCTGATCCAACAACTTCATACTTAACTGCTGCTCCACTAAACCTGAAAGGTGGTGATGGCAAGGTGGGAAGATAAATCTGCCTTTAATACAATAGGTATTGTATGGGTATTTATTCTGGCATAAGTCAGCAAACAATGGTCTTCACCTTGTCTCTCAGTGGCAATGAACTTTTAAATGACTCATTTGACTGCTACAGAGACATTTCAAACCAAATCCTGAAGTACGTAACACACAAAGGAAAGCTATCAATCTGAACTCTGGGTGAAGATTAAGCTTTCCGTAAAAGGTGGGTGAAAACTGGAAAGCCCTTCCTTTATAAAACAAGATTTCAGATACAAATGTATCAAATGCTTGGTATGAGACCAAGCATGAAGAGACACTTCAAGCAACACAGCACAGCCAAGGACACAAGAGTGGGGCAGACACAGGGATGAGATAGAACTGTTCTAGAACTCACCTGTGTGCCAGACCCAGACACATAGCTGCCATTTCTCGAGAAGGGAGGCCTGTAATAAGCCCTTCAATCTGTGAGCGAATTCCTCTCATCAGCTCTGTAACCATTGGGCTGTGTATACAACTCAAATTCAGCTTGTCCTGCAGGATGGAAATCAATGGTCCAAAGTCAAGCACAACAATGACGCTTCTCTAAAGCCCTTCGAGTCATTATACCTGGTTTTCTCACTGCAATCCTGTGACTACACAACAGTTTCAGTCATCTTTGATGCTCAGGGTAGTGAAATCCCCAGTTTTCTACACAGCAACAATTCTAGTTTGAAGAGGAGATTTATAATTAATGCTCCATATGCTATGTAGACACTGGCATCAAAGATTCAAGATTTTGCTGTTTTCTAGAAACAGTTTGACCAGAAAGAAGATTCAGAAAGTTGGAGGCTTTGGGTCTTTTTCAGAGAAAAAAACCGAATAATTAGTTCAGAGTCCTTGATATTATTCACTTTAACACTAAATCCTCCTCATTTTGCATCATACACCAGTCTCCTTAGACAGCATGAGGAGATGGTCAGAATAAAAATCACTGGAACACAGATAGAGCAACGAGCCACCAGGTGGGAACCTAGTATTTGACATCTAGGAGACACTGGAGAAAGCAGTCCACCTCTACTGTACTTCTTTCTTTCTTTGGTAGGCAAGGACTGAAGGATGTGCACAACTGCTTGTCGACTGAGGAAGGCAGAATGATGTGTACTCCCCAGCAAGACAGTATGCCATCACCCCACTATTGATGCATGTCTTAGTGAGGAATAAACATGTCTGCCTGGCTGGTTGTTTGGTTCCTCCCTCCCCTTTTTTCTGGATGGGATCATTACAGAAATTATTTTTTTAATCTTCTGGGTTTCTAATCAATATTTAAGACAGAAATCAAGCAAACCTGAACACCTCAGTGCACTTTTACCACGTCATTCATTTGTGTGCATCTTCCCAGTATACATGCAGTGCACAACGATCCCAAGGATTAGATACCTTTCACACTGCAAACAGCACTGGCAGTGTAATCATTGCTAATCAACGGCAAAAATCTCTGGAATCTGACTATAAGACTTCAGTAGCATGAGACAAAAGGAGGAATGGCAAAATCAGTTATCACCTTGATGACACCTCCAAGTTTGGCATCTGCTACAGCCAACTGTTCATGGGCATCTTTTGCCACTATCTTCTTGAGAATTTTCTTCAAGTTCTTGCTGAGCTTGCCTTCTACAAGAGCTGTGGATGCTGTATAAAACAAAAAGACCAAAGATGCAATTTCTTTCCCCTCCTAAAACCTGTAAAAATAGTACTCCTAATTTGTATTTTTATTTTAAATGCCCGCAGTAGTTCTAGTCTATGCTGCAATACTACTTCACCATAGAGTGGCTGAAATCAAAATAGAAGAAAATTATATACTTGCTCCTTTGGAGGCCTAAATCAAAAACCCTTCTTCCAGTTGCCACTCCACTTTCCATGTGGTTTCAATTCTATTTCTGTAAATTTTGTTTAAGGCTCTCTACAAACAATATGCCATATGCTTTATTGATATATGTTTAACATTTCTGACGGCAAGGTTATATGCGAACATGGTGCATCATTTAATTGACCAACCATTTTCTAGGTCCCTTAGTCAGCAACCATATCCTAAACTGAGTAATGGCTTATTTGCATCCTCTGACGATGATCATGTACTATCTAAAGCCCAACAAAAAATGATGCTAAACACACTGGGGGGGCAGTCAGACATGGACCCTTTTAATACAGTATGTGGACTGAAGAATTTTAAAAGGACATTCTTCATTCTCAAGTGTATATCTGTAAGAGCTTTACAATCCTACACAATACATTTCAAGCAGGCACTGTCTTTGCGGGTCAGCTCTGTGCTCCACTGAACTTCCATCACTGGTGCATCTTCATCACAGTAAAAAGAGAAGCTGTCAGTAATTTTTGATTTTCAGATCCTTAATGAAATGTAAGGGTAAAATCGAAGTGCTGTGCTGAATTTCCTCTCAACTTTTCTACAAAGGAGATTGTTTCCACCTTTCAAGCTGGCCAATAGCTCCTAACTCACTTCAAACAGCCACATACATAGTGCTCCCTTCAAAATAAATGTGATATAGAAAGCCTGAAAAATCTCTCCCATTTCATAGGCAAGTAAACCTGAAGCAAAGTAGAAATACTGTGCAGGGGTTTTGTTGTTTTGTTCTGCGAGGTTTGTTTGGTTTTTTTAATCAGCCTAACTATATATGATCTGAAACCAAATATATGCAAAAGCAACATAATCCAAAAACTGTGCCAGGGAGAGTAAAACAGCAGCTTCAATCTCAGTTGTTTCACTTGCATGTCCTGCATGATGGTAGCGTCTCTATTCTTGTTTCCTTACTTCCTTTATAAGTTATCCCTACCACATCAGAATATGAAGATCCATTCTTTAGTCATAAATGTGACCTGAAATATCCACTGATGTCATACAGCACATTCAGTAGTAACAACCACACCACCTCTGAATGAGCTAGAACTTTTATTATTTCTGTTCAAACTAGCCCACAATATCAAGCATTTAAGTGTTGAACTAGTAAAAATTATTGAAAATAAGGCTTTCCGTTTTGTTTAAACTCCTGAATTTCTTTTAAATGTAATACAGGCATTTCTTCTTAAGGCTGAAAAAAACACAAACGATATGTATCCATAAAACAAGGGTAGCTATACTCTGTATATATGTAATATATGTACTCTGATATGTCTGTTGTTTCAGCGGTAGTGAGGAAATGTTGACTCAAATCAGTTACATTCAGCTTCAACAAGAATCCATCCATCATTGACAACAAGCAACATGCGTTAGTTGAAACATTCTACATTGTGCTCATTAGTGATCTGCTTGGGAAATAAGCATGGTAGAAAAAAATAGACTTCATTACATCTCTACTGCACTACAGACTGGATAGATGACTTTATAAAACAACAAAAACAGCTGACTTAGAAAAATCTGTAATTTAAAAACTAAGCAAAGAAAGAGCAGGGACAGAGGTAAGTAATGAGTGAATTAACGCACGACAGGGATATTTTATTTTTTTTTTGTAAGAATGGTGTTAGCTCCCTTACCAGCAAGCGCTTCTGTTGTGTCCTGGAATTTTTCGAAGTGTTTCAGCTTTACTCTACAGAAGAAAAATACAAGTGTGTAAATGAATGTACATAAACCAGATGCTAGAACCATTTCACTTTTCTTCTGCCTCTGCTATTACAGTTCCCCTCTTCTCCCTATGACTGCAAGAGTGCAGAGATCAATATCCAGATCCTCCAAAAGAAGGAAGAGCACTAAACCTGAATATTAAGTTTGAACTTGATGTGACCTTTCAGCTGGGTCTAGGAGAAATGTAATCTGAAAACTTAAGCCCCCTTTTTGTCTTGCAGTTCATATTTAAGGGCCGACATCATCCATTTAAATTGCAACATTGCACTCTGATTAACTAGGTGTCACTGCTGATTGACTGATGATAGCATCTTCCCACTGATGTTCAAAAGGGAACCTTCTGCCTCTGTGGAATGCATAGCCTGCATAACTCAGATTTAACATGCTTAATTTTCAAGCAAATGCATCTTCAAAGACTTTAAAACTGAGCTGATTCATTGCCCATGAATCCTCAAATCCTCCCTTGTAATTAGATGTTAGAATACAAGTTCTGAGCTGGGCTTAAAACAACAGAAAGTTCTTCCATGCTCTAACTGCTGACCAGAGCCAGAAATGGTATGGACAGTGTTTAACCACACTGTCAGATCCTTAGGCCGAGCATCCCCATCCCCCTCCCCCTCTGTGGTGTTGATACCTAGAGTTACAGTTAAGCTATCTCAATCCAGTAAATTCCTTGTCAGGGACAGGCATTTCACTAATCCAGTTCTGATTAACCACTGCTCTTTGTGAGTCAAGTATCTGCAAAGGAAGCAAGGTCACAGATAAAGCCGAATGCTTCAGTTAAGCATTGCAGAGCCCTAAAGAAGCTCCGGTCTTATACTGATGCCTTTTCTGAGATGCAGGAAATGGGAATTACTTTGATCAGAGTAGAGATCCATTTAGAGCCACATCCTGTCTAGCAAACAGCCAAGAAGATGTTTCCAAGACAAGATTAACAACAGTACAAACAGGCACATGAGGGATATTCTGTCCTCTCCTCTAAATACTGTTACAGAGCAAAACAAATCAAAATCACAAGGCATAGCTTGTTCAGAGGTATCTGTTATAACCAAAGCTGGTTAGAAATCTTCCAATAAAAACACCCTAGATAGACTTGGAAGGAAACCATTGTTGTCCTCAGCTTTAGGGCAGTTTGCTAGAGAGACCAGCTTGGTCAGTGGACACTGCAATCAATCCTTGTGCAGCTACACAGTGGTGCTAACACTCACCGGATATCACGGGCAACACCACTAACTCTCAGTTCACAGTGTTCCACACACTATTAATTTCAGTTGGATTAAATTCAGGGGTTTTTTTTTAGCATTTCCTGTGAGTAGAAAAACTTGTCATTTCAGCCAGTTCCAGCATTATATGCTTGGATGTTCTTGTCAAAGCATCCAGCTCTCCTTAAAACACTGTTCAATTTTTTGCTGTGGTGATACATGGTAATGACTTCTGCAGCTTAACTACACTGCAAGGAAAAAAAAGTTTTCTTTCACTTTGATATTTCATTTTAAGTTTCTCTGAGTATCTAATTTTGTGTTATCCTTATGCACAGCTTTAAAGTTTTACAATACTGAAAAACAAACATTAATACTTCTTCTGAACCTCAAATATGCCTAACTACATGCAGTCACACCCTTCCAAAAACCAGGCTGCTATGCCCACATAAAGCTGCTTACATTTTGTTTGCTTTTTCAGGAGTTTCAAATTCTTTCCATAAACTGTCAACTTCTTGGAGCTTTTTCTCATTCAGAACCTGCAGAAGTGAAAAAAACAAAACAACGAACAAACAAAATAACCACCTGCACAGCTATATTTTAAGCACTTTTGAACAACCTTCAACTCTACATTCAGTAGAGAAGACCTGAAGCAGATTTATAGTGTATCCAACCACTGGAAGTTAATACCCATCAAGTCAAACTCAATTTTGGCGACCACCAGTTTTATCATTCTCTCTCAGCAGCTTTAGCCTACTAATATACACACAATGTAACAGTGTTTATTTTCATCTGAACTACAGAAGTTGCTCAATAATGGCTAGGTCCTTTTGAACCTGCACATTAAAGCAAACCCCCCTCCTTGTTTATCAAAACTGGGCTTGCTCCACCTCCTCCACGGGACTCATTCACAACCCCAGTTACCCCAAACCAAACCTGCCACTACACTGGGAAAATGCAAACACGTCTAGGATGCCTAACAGGAAGAGTGATCCCACAAATTATTTTCATTACTCTCAGCTAGCCCAAGGAAGAGAACGTCAGTATAAAGATGACTTTTCACCACAGTTTGGTAATCAGCTGAGCCATGAATTACCTAAGAGGCAGCAATAGCTTAATTCCCATCTCAGTTTTTAAACAGTACATGATTAACAATTACACCCCTAGAGCCTACACACATTTCACAAAATGCAGAGCGTACTTCAAATTCCTAGAAAAGTGCTCAGGAGAACCGTACAGTCAAGATCTTCACAAAATCAAATTCTTCACACCTCACTCAAAACTCATGGTTTTGTCCCCACAACACAAAAGCAGTTTGAGTCAGCGCAGTGTAGAAATCGTTCTTCAGATTATGCGATTTTGTTCCCTTGCAGAATTTTAAGCCCTGGTTAAAAGATACTGTCTTTTAAAAACTCAATTAGTAGCTGAGCAAATAAACACAGTAACTCATTTTCCACAGGACTTCTGAGGCACATAAAACCTCGGGGCAATTCTTCCTTCCCTCAGCCTGCTGATTCTTTCCACTAACTCATCTTTCACACCCCAAGGCCTACAGAATTTTCAGTCTCTATAAAGAGACCAGAGTACATAGAGAAAAATAAAGACATAGAATCAAGATTGTTAGCGTATAGAAATTACATATCTATGGATATTTTGTGTCCTGCAAGATAGTAAGACTCGTTTAAACAAGTCTTCCAAGATCTAGAACGTGGCTATGCCCCATGTGCCCTTACTATTTAGGCTGTTTGTTTCTGTGATGGGAGCAACATCTACAAGGGAATACCTGAGAGCTACATAGCTTGCAGAGGACAACAGCTCTTGATCGCCAAGGCATAAAGGCAGAGCACAACTATGCTTGGCAATAGACATCTGCGGGCATTGCTGAAAACAAAAATGAGTGACCATGACTGTCTCCCAAAACTCAGAAGCACAAATTCTGTCCAACTCTCGAGTAACTAAAAACCAAATGACAGCAAGAAAAACAAACCAACAAACAACCCCATCCCAAAAGCCCCAAAAACCCAGCAGTAACAATCTTTAGAAACTGCTTTAAAAAGAAAAAACAGCTAAACTCTACAGAGAATATGTTGATAAGAGAATGAAGATACAAGCGTAACAATGACACAACGCTGCAGCTGACCAGCTCTCCTGTCCCGGAAAGGAAAGCTATGTGATTGAGAGTCTTGCCCTGCAGATGTGCACCGGGGCTGGCAGCCGCAAACACAATCAGCACGGAAAACCAAAGCTTGCCTCAAAACATACATTTTACCAAAATACTACTNGGGCGGCGGGGAACGCGGGCGGCGGGGAACGGCCGCACGCCTGCGCGGCGACTCCTTCGTTTCCCTTTATGCCCCTCCCCCTCCCTTTGCTTTGAGCCTCCCCTACTTTCAGAAATTAAAATACAGGTTTATTTTCGGCCCCTCCTGGCTCCTATGAAAGGTTAAAAGGCCTTGGCTCACTGCACAAGAGGTTTGAGGCTACTCAAGAGGTAACTTTCTTTTTTATTTTTAGCAACTTGGACCATGCAGGATACTAGCTAGTGGGAACATCCAGCGAGCAAAACTTTCAGGGGCACTGCTCTGTGTGTTAGTTCCTCAGGTATAGGTGTTAGGGGCGGGGAGGTCACAGAACAAAAGCCATCTGCTTTTAGAAGTGTTTCTGTCTTCTCCCTGAGGCTTACCTCTTGAAATCCTCTTTGCCTGAATTGCACAGCTGCACCCCAATGAGAAGAAAACGTTTCAGGGCAGATAAAGTAACCACAGTACTTTGTAGAGCACCAAAGGTGCAGTTGTGCAGCAGGCAAGGAAAATAGTGCCTTGCTCGCTTTGCACCTGCACCTTTGTTCACACAAGCTAAACCCTGAAAAAAAAGGCTAAGCTGTTGTGGAGGAGACACACAAGTGTTGGGATTAAACTCTATTAACAAGCTGGTGGAACTGCACCGATATCAACACTCGATCAACAGAACAGGCCAGAGGGGAGCATGGCACTATAGCAGCTCTAGTTTAGACTTGTTCAAACCACCATGAAACTTGCAGCCTTTGAGCCACCTCACTGGGAGGCTGGCAGAGCCCTGTGAA
Organism: Eurystomus gularis; assembly: GCA_013400335.1. NCBI lineage: Eukaryota > Metazoa > Chordata > Aves > Coraciiformes > Coraciidae > Eurystomus > Eurystomus gularis. The sequence continues at coordinate 33,112 of VZZY01025707.1, read as the reverse complement.
GCTGTTCGTTCCTCCCAGCCCACGTTCTCCGCTGACCGATGGAAGCCGGACCACGCACTATACACGCAAGCACGCTCACCCTGCCCATGTGCTCAGCCAGCCGACGAGCTCCCCTTTTGAGAACGCACTCAAGCCAAGGCACTCTGCACATCTGTTTGGGCACCTGCTGCCTGTCTCCCACACGCCCCTTCCTGTACCCACAAAGTTTTGCTAGAACATCAGCCACGAGGACATAACTAGGAAGAGAAAGTGGTCAACAGGCCCAAACTCGGATGCCTCCTGAGACTCCCAAGACAGGCACGGCTACATGTGCTTATCTTCCTACCAAATCCATCCCTATGATGAGCCTCACCTCTACGAAATGAGCTTGACGATAGGGTGAAGCTTGGCAGGATCACCGAGGAAGTCCCCTTCCTCCTCCCTAGCGCCTTCAGACACCCCCATCCCCCCCCACCTAGCCTCCCTCACAACACGACTCCTCTGCTCCTACAGCCCCCCGGCTCCTGCCCAAATCCAGAGGCAGAGCACAAGGCCGCCGGCAGAGCAACCCGCTGAGGAGCCGCCCGGCGCAGGGACCCTCGCCCACGTTTCCCCCCGAAAGCCCAGCGCACACCCGGTGCGCTCCCCCCCATTACTTCCGCTTCACCGCAGGACGGCCGCCGGGCGAGAGGCACCGCTACCTAGCCGGCCCTCCGCTCCTCACCTTGAAGATGGCGTAGCCAGCGGCGGTCTCGAACAGCACCAACATGGCTGCAGCAGGGCCGGGGAGGACGCGGCGCGCAGCCACGTGCGCCTACGGACAAGACCCCCGGTCAAGCGCGCGTGCCGGAAGGGGAAGCAGCGGCAGCGGAAGTGACCGCAGTGGAAGGGGAAGCGATGCGGCCGCCTCCTCCGCGCGCTCTCGCGGGCCACGTGGCAGACGGCGGGAGCGCGTGGCCGCGCGGCGGGCGGGGAGGAGCGTGTGCTGCGGCCATTAGCCGTAGGCCGTTACCATCCTGCTGCCGGCAGCCTTCGCCTGTCTTGGCCCACCCGCCGGTCTCCTTTGAGGTCCTCTCGCTGCAGGCGGCGCTGTCCGCCCCAGGGCTGGCAGGTGGCTTGGCGTCAGCCGCCTCACTGCATCGTGTTCGGGAAGGTTCGAGCCTCCAGACATAAAAAACGTACCTGTAAGCGTTCGGACGGTTGCCCAGCGCCCATGTGGCGGCCCTTCCGTGTCCCCTGCCAGCCTGGCCGTTGGGTACTGTGCCTGCTCAACGGCTTCTGCTTCCTCTGGAGCAACAGGCCTGCCCAGCGCCTCTCAGGCCTTGCAGGCACAGCAGTTGGTGGTAGGGACTGCCGCTGTGACTAGAAACTGATGTGTGTTTGAGGACTTGGATACATGTATTGGTAGTTTTTGTTTCCCGGGTGAGTTCTGAAGCAGGTGGCCCCCTCAGTGACCCCAAGCTGCATTGGGGTGCTGCATCCAGTCTGCAGTGCTGGCATTCAGCCAGTGCTCCTGGCTCTCTCTGCAGCATGGTGGATCCCCTTCTCACTGCTTGGCTCTCCTCAGGCTTGTTCCCAAGGCCTTAGCTGCAGACTTTTGTACAGATACAATTCTGTTTTGTAAAGAATTTCTTGTAAGTGCAGTTGTGTGCATTCAAGTTTGCTTCTCCCAACAGCAAAATGCCAAACTGCGTGCATTTAAAACATAAATTTTAAAGGTTGCTTGTCTCCCCATGCTGCTGCAGTGTCCCCAGGATACTGGCATTTCTGGGGAGGGCAGAGGCGGGAGGCTGTCCATTTGTGCCACCTGCTGGTTTCTGTCTTTGCCAAGAGCATCTTTGTGCACGCTGCTGCATATTACCTACTTCTGTGCCTGGTTCCAGGCCCCACTGAATAATTGAAAAGCTGTGTGTTAGTGGTGTACAGGCTGAAAATGCCAGTCCCTGGCCTGATAAATTCCCACTTATTTTACATTGAGGGTTATCTTCACTGAAAATAGAGGCAAGAGTTTTTCTGCCCGCAGGAAGAGATGCTCCAAGCAACACTTGGGCTTGATTAATATCAGACATTTGTTGCTGCCTTTTATGCAACAATTTGTATGAGTCAGCATACCTCTGTTTCCTCTCCTGCTTCTCATGTAAGGAATACGCTGCAAAGCCACTAATAGAGAAATCTGGGGATTCATATAATTCTTAAGAAATCTGTAGGAAAGACTGGTGCTTTAGATAATGTAACCAATTTTTTTGAGTCCCACAACTGGTAATATTACAAAAGAAATGGCATTCAACTAGAAATATAATTTCCAGGTTCCTCCTAGTTTCAAAGTACTAGTTCTGGTGCTGCTGGCTCAGGGGAGTACTATTACCGTGAAGAGCAAATTTAAGAGTATTTTACTTAGTTGTCTGACTTAGAACACTGTATTCATCCTGTTTGCTCGCATTAACTGCTCTTAAGCAAATATGTTGGCATTATAAAATTACAGATTGTTCTTAGGTTAAGAGGCCAGTTTTATAAGAACTGGTTTTTGGTTTTGACAGACTGGAGAGGCTTTGCATGGATTACATGGGACAATAGTTTTGAGAAGACCACTAACACCTCTGGGCTCCTAAACCACGTATGCATCTTTGGAGAAGTTAGTTAGCAGCAATTTGAAGGAACAGAGGTGAACTTTAATGACTTGTGATGGAGATTAGTTGCAGATGGGGAAATCTGGAAGTTATAAAACACCTGAGATTTAAGTGAGGCTATTAGGGCAAGCAGCCTTAGTGCTGGCTGCAGCAGCAAGGATGACTTTGGGCTTTGTGAGAAGAAGCTCGTATCGGTATATTTACTGTCTTTAAAGTGGCTTTTTTTGCTGTTGTTGTGTTTTAAGTATGCTATGTGTTTAGTTTGGGCTGTCAAAGAAAAGTGTGAGTTTTACCAATGTACCTCTATGGTTTTCAGGGGCTGAATGGGGATTAGTTTTGCAGATGCTGTACAAACGTAGTTTGTGTCTTGAAGGGTTAGTGTGTCCACAATCCACTGAGAAAGAAGGTAGTAAAGAGAGGTGGCATTACTGTTATTTAGTGTGTGTGTGGATGTGTAGGTTTAAACATTATGCCTTTATTGCTATGTATAGGTAGGTGACTGCATTCTGACGTGGGAGTGATAGCTTTTATTGCAAGATTGCATAGAAAAGTTGGTAAAATGAAGGATTACACTCAGGTTTTGTGCTAGAGTCTGAGGCTTCAGCCTTACTACTATAAGGCTACTCTCCTCTTAAAACTGTTTTCATTTATGAATAGCAGTGATATTTAGGACAGAGTCAGTATTTGTCATTTTCTATTCTGTTAGTATCGTGTTGCTGTGAAACCCTTGAATGGCTTTGTGTAGTGTTATTAAGCTTCCAAAGAGCTCTTACTGTGAGTTTGGCATAGTAGGAACATATTTGGCTTTCCTGCCTACTAGGCCTTGCCTAAGAAAGATCATCTTAATTCCGCAGCTCTGTATAGCATCTGTTTTGGTTCTTCTTAGTAGTTTTTTTTTTTCTTCCCATGTTAATTCTGAATTGTTTTAACAGTTCTGATTAAAACTAATTCCCATGAGTCTCAATACTGCATAGTTTCATTGGCTAGTTGTCCTGGTTTAAGTTAAAACAGAATTAATTCTGTTTAGTGATTTTACTTTTCAGCTGTGTCTTTTCTAACTAACTGCACTTTCTGAAGTTTACAGCATTATTTTTGCACACAGTAGCTGCTTCCAGCAATGATAATGTTCAGTGTTTAGAGTTACTCCCAAGGATTGGTGTGCAGTCCAAGGTCACTGCTAACTCTTGTGTACCACATGGCAGTGGCGGGGTGTATGCAAAAGTAAGAGGCTGCACATGTGGGGAGGAGCAGCCAGGACAGGTGACCCTAAACTGACCAACGAGGTATTCTGTCCCATATACATCATATTCAGTATAAAGCTGAGGGATCACAAGGGTCAAGCTCTACTTCTTCAATGGCCGGCATCCGAGGAGGACTCCATCCATTCTGCCTTCGATCTTGATCTGTGTGCTCCAGAGCATCAGTGGGGATGGTGACGTAATTGCCATTAGGAAGGTGGGGAGCGTTCAGTACTGGTTTTGTATATATTTGTATATGTTTCATTTTATTATTATTATATTCATTAAAGCTGTTTCAGTTTTCTAATCTATAAGCGTCTCTCTCTCTCATATTACCTTTCTCTCCCCATTTGGGAGGGGGGGTCAACAGAGATTTGTAAGTCTCTCTCCTTTATTCCCTTTATCTTCCTTTTTCCTTGGGGGGAAAGAAGAGTTAACAGAGAGCATCTGTTATAGTTCTAGAAGACTGACCATAAATCTTGACGCATCCCTTGATGTAAGCTATGTTTGTAACACCATTCCATTAGTAGAATGCAGCAGCGTAGGCAGAGTGCAGCTACTTTGGTGTTTGGTGTTATTACAGAGGAACATGGCACACAGAGCTTTAAAGGCTCTGTGTTGATGGATGTGCTCTGGCCAGAGAGATTTCGTATCCTTCCCCACAGGTAGCAGGTAAAGTTAAAAACCTATCTAGTAGCATCCAGATAACAATCTCCTCTTTCAGTGGGACTGACTTCTGTTGATGCATTTGTTTTACAGTAATGTTGTTATTTTATGGTTCTCACGTTTTTTTTTTTCTACTTAACTGGCCCTTTAGGGCCAAGCATGCACTTGGTCCAGCAGATGTGCTGTGCTGGAATTGCCGTAGTTGTAAAGGGATGTTAGAATTACATGCAGTAGTCCAAACAGCTTGCAGTCTGAATGTGATCTTTTTAAGGTGTAGATGTTGCTTATTGTACAAACCTCTAAATAGCCGCACTGTGCCAATGTAAAGCGGGTCATTGCTCTGTGCTAGTACGGTGTATCACCAGAAGCTTGTGCAAATTTGCCTAGTGCGTGTGAATCCCATTACTTGCACAGTTGCAATTATGTAAAAAATCCAAACTGTGCGTAAATAGAAAAGTGAGTTTTGCTGTTAAATATATCTTTAGGTAAAAACCTATCAAGTCATTACAGATGGGCATAACGAGTGACTTTTGCTGCCATATCTGCTTTTGTTGGGAGGGTTACATGACTTGGCCTAGCTCCTCTGGGTCGGGACAGAATGGCTGTGCAGACTCATACTTTCAGTCGACAGACTGCCTGTAACTAGCGGAGTTTATAAAAACAGCTATTTTTTTCTCCTTGGGGCAGGCCACGCTGCCTTTCTGCAGCTGGGCCTTCGGAGGCCGCCTGTGCTCGCAGACGCCAGGCCTGGCCGTGGGCCCGGGGAGAGCTGCAGTCCCTGGCGCGGCCTGGTTGCCTTTCCCCGCCTTTGCCGGGCCGGCCGGTGTGGGCGAGCCCGGGGAAGCAGCAACCGCCCCGCTTTACGGTACGGGGGACCGAAAACTGCGCCTGCCGCGCCGTCACGGTGCGGGCTGGGAGGAGGCGGCGGGCGGGAAGTGAGCTCAGGCGCACAGGAAATACCGCCCGCGCCGCGGCCTGTGTTTGCG
>VZZY01025707.1:0-27526 GCA_013400335.1 Eurystomus gularis | reverse complement strand
GGCCCCGCGCCCTGTGAGAGGAGCCGCGGCCGCCTGGGAGGCGCTGGGGAGGTGTGCCCCCCGGGGAGCGTGTGTGTGGGAGTGCCGGTCTCCGACCGCGGCCAAACTCTGCCCCGCTCCCTTCCCCCTCCCCCATATTTTAGTCCCCGTTTCCCCTTCGCTCGGGGTATTTCGCTGGGAACGCGGGGGCGGGCTCCAGGTAGGGCATCCTCGGGGGCCGGAACTGGCGTCCGGCTGGAGCAGGGGACGCTCCGCAGGGCCAAGGGTCGGGATCGCTGCCGGGGCAGCACTGACCCTGGAAACCAGGGAGGGCAGCGAGGGGTGGGCCATGTTGCACAACAGTTGTTTCCTTTCATTTTCCATTTCCCAGTTGTGTGGTAGGATGCTCTTGACCTGGAGCAGGCTTTATGCGGGTTAGGCTAGACCTGCCAGGTCCTCTGTTTGCCCTAGGAGTACAAAAGGAGGGGGAAAACCCCGGACTTTTAGCTGAGTGCTGCTTGCCTGTATTAAACACCCTTTCCTTCATGAAGACTGTCCTGCCTTCACTCCTTGTACACCGTTCTGTTCCTGTCAATTCTGTTTTCTCAACTGGGGACTTAATATTTACTTGTACCTCAAGTTCCTGGCCTGCTTGGCATAGCATGTATACAATCCTTTGCTTACAACTCTTGCTTTAAGCTGTGTGACCTGCTGGTGGAAAGTTAAAATAGCATTTGGGTTTTAATTTGTGTTCTGTTTTGCTTTACTTTTTATATTGCCTTCATATAGCAGTGTTTTCCAAATTTGTCATGATGATTTGACTTTGGAAAAATCGCTGTCAGTATCTGCAATTGTTTCTTGCAGTGCTGTGAAGTCAAGAATAATACTAGTGCCAGTCAGGAAATTAAAAGTACTCAGAGGCAAGGCTAAGCTTATATATACTGTGTCTGCTTTGAGAAATAGCCTTGATGTACTATGACCCATGAATAGAAACCGTTGCTCTATGTGCTGGTGATCTTTCTCCCCATCTCTGACTTCCAAGCACAGTGCAACTGTATGGGTGAGGATGGTGCTCCTGCCTATCTCTGCCTGTAAGAGTGCAGCTAGAAGCATGGCTATTGCTGGCGCCCATTAGAACAAATTTCCAGTGTGGTAACATATGTGAAAGTGGCTGCATTAAAAAAGGCAAATTATGAACTAGATTTTGTAGACTGATCTTCACGTGACCTGCTCTGTAGCACCCTGCATTTGTGAGCTAAGGCATGTTTTAACACATAGCAGCTTTCGTTTGGTAATCCCTTCTCCAGGCAAGTTCTGCTAAAACACATACATATTTGTTCTTTGTGATTGCTTGAAGTACATAAAGTTCATTGTATGATACAACTTTTTTTTTGGTACATATCTTAAAGATCTTTGAATAAAGACCCTGATTTTATCTGTTTTTTTTTTTAATAATTAGCTAAACATTGCTATATGTTGCACTGTTCACTTCTGGGAAAACTGCAACAAGAGCTAAGCAGATGCTTAAGTAACAGTATAACATACGGTAATACAGCATGGTGAATCTTATTCCTCTGTTTATCAAACCTGCAGGAATAATTTGATTCCCAAAACTGTGGATTGCTTACAGTGTCTTTCTTTCTGGCCCTGGAATTAAGTTAAGAGGACATAATTTTTCACCAGTTATGATAATTTTGGCTTCTCTTTTTAGTATAAAGAAGCATACTTGATTTCATTTCTTTATTTCCAATAGGAAATTAACTTTTATGGTAAGTAAAAATACTTGCAAGAAGGGCAGACTTCAAAAAACACATGATTGCTTGGTGAGCAGAAACAAAAAGAATAATATTTCCCCTCCCTTCAAGGGTCTTGGGCCATTTTTTATTTAGTTGAATCTAGATGCTGGCATTTTTATCTATTAATGTACTACTAATGCTATAGTTTATATGCATTTCTCCACTCCTATAACAAATCTAAGAGTTTATTTGCTATGTTAGGATATGTGTTGTAGTCCTTTTCTTCTAGTAATCTTGGTTTTGTTGATTTTTTTTTTTTTTTTTAAAGATTATCTAAAGTATGTTGAGTGTAAGGGTTTTTTAGGCTTGGACATTTGAAGTTTGAGCACTTCATAAAACTGGAGGAGGAAACTTGCAATATACTACCTTACAATATTTGTTTTGTTGTTTCTTTAGTTGCAGTAGCAATACTAGTATGCTTCATCCCAGGAACTTCAGGTGCTTTTTATAGTCACGAATTTAGTGTTGATGAATAAATGTGAGGCAGTACTAGGAGCCTCATTTTGTGCTATCTGGGAAAACTGTGGAACAAAGCGCTCCACAGGCATCTAATGAAAAATTAGGATGTGCGGTTTTGATGGTATTGCTATTCTTTTTGTTGGGTAGTCTTCTTTTTAGGGTATCTCATGAAACAGTATAAAACACCACTTCTCTTCACAGTGCAAGTAAAGGTCTGGAGGCTAGCTTGCAGATTGCTGACCCAGGATTTTGTTAGTGAATGCTTGTAGTTTAGTAACTTTGCAATCTCCTTGCTTTCTTTGTTCGTGAGTGTTTTTGTGCTGGCTTTACCATTTGGCACTGAATGGCAGTGTAGTTCACTGACAAAATGCAGGGAGCCATTTAAGACTTGCTGGGTCTTGTTGTGTTGATTTCAAATATTTTGCTCTTTTTAAAAGCTTTTTATTGGCATTGTCAACATTGGTATTTATCTTATTTATCTTTTACTGAAATTACAGCTCTGTTTGCTCTTATTTTGTGGATGAGAGGTTGCAGGGGCTTTAAACAAGCATCTTTTGGTTTCAAGATTCCAATTCCCCATGCTTTTTCTACTGTTTGCTGCTTTCTCTGTTCGTTTTTAGTACTAGAGCCTACTTTCCCTGAGGGCAGGAATCAAACATGGTATGAATCATTGCTTTCCACTCATATTGGCCAGAGGCACTGTCATAGTAGCAATGATGATTTGTCACACATTGTACAGGATGATTTGTTTTGGATAGCTAAGTAAGTAGATCTGTTACAATCAACAGAACTGTATAAACTACTACAAATGGCTCTACTTCTGGGGTAATATGCTGCCATGGGACTTCTTTCTTATGCAAAGTACGCTAAGACAGCCACTGACCTGAAATGTCATGTAGAGGGACAGGATGTTCTTACAAATTCTTTCAGCATTAGCAAAATGGGAGATAGTTTTGAAATTACAGACTTCAGATCTGTAAAGATCTGAATCTGTTTCTGATTCTTAGAGTTTAGTAGTCCTTCATATGGCCAATAAAAATGCTGTTTGTACAATTTATCAGAACAAGCCACAGGTTCTTGTTTTTCTTTTTAGGCAGGAGTGGAAACCTGTGTATTTTTATTCCTGCAAATAGTCTGATGAGATTAGAGTTCAGATATGTTAGAAAGGGAAAACTTTGGTGGGGAGCACAGTTGCTGTGACTGTGTTACCAGTGAAGATTCCTCTCACTTCAAAAGTGACTTGCTTGGAGACCTGAAGGTAGATGTCTGGTTTCTTGAAAGCTTGGTGTCAGTTTTTGGGTTTGAGCTTGAAGGGTGATGAATCAGTCCCAGCAGTCCAGCTTGTGCCCAGGTGGGTATTAAAAAAAAAAAGTATTCAAAGCAGGTGGAGTGTCTGGCTCATGCTTTTATGTCATCATGGAAACTGAATGGATGTGGCTTGAGATGGTGAGTCAAACTCATATAAAGAGCACTTCTTCTCTCTTTCTTTCATCCTAGCTGAGACTGGTACAAATAGGGAAGGTGTCTGTGAATTTCTCCCCCTGCCCTTCTCTGAACTTTTTAACATTCAAAGAAGTTGTGCATGTTTAACCCCTTTAAGGAAAAAACAATAATGCTTGAAAAGGCTTGTCTGCCATTTTAATCAGGAGATATAGAGACTTATCTGGATGGACTTAATACTGGAAGTTAGCATGTTTTTTTGGCACTTGATCCTAAAGTTCAAGTCCAGCCATACAAAGGGTATTTCTGTATACTTGGGAAAAAGTCCCTTTAGGGCTGGGAAGATGTGTGTGATGGGCACCTGTATGTATGTATTTTGTCTACTGTGTTAAGCAATAAAATATAAAAGGAAGATTTGAAACATGATCAGTGAGTAGTCTTGTTTCTGACTACTTGGGAAGATTTCTTCATCAAGCACCATCTAGACCTGAGGCTGTGTCTGTGTAAAATCCCTATGTGCTGCAGTGGAATATAACTAAAGGCCTGGTCCAGAATATGTAATGACAGGCAAGGGATGGGGTTAATAGTACCTAATCTCTCACTTATCTATCAGCAGCTGACATGAAAATGTTCATGTCCTTAATTTGTGTCTTATAGGATGTAACAAACCCTTTTGTTGAGCTTTATAGTGTTCTAGTTGAATTGATTCTTATCCTGGAAAGATACCAGAACACTATAGTTCTTAGAAATGCAGCTTTTAAGAACTTTTTAAGAATTGTGATCTTAAACATGCTACAGTTACTTGATGTTGTTTTGTTGTCTTGGAAAAAAAGGTGGCTGACTATCTTTGAAAGTTGTGACTACTGATGATGCAATAGACTGAAAAATGTTTGCACAGTTCACTGTCTTTACACTGCTAGGGTGCTACAAGTGCTTTCTGTTTACTCTCCTCACAACATTCTTTTTTCTATCAAATGTCTGAGCCTCTTAGTATGTTTCCTGTATTTATTTTTGCAGTCTGTTGACTAGGATTTAGTGGTATAAAATAATATTTCTTGGTTTTGCATCTGTCATTGGTTTCCAAGTGATCCTTCTCTCATCTCTAGCGTTCTTCAGTGTTTCTCTTCTGTCATTAAGTAATCTTTATTCCCAGACAGACAGCCTTTCATAATACTGTGTTGCTATTATTTTCACACACGGAAAGGAATAAGGTGTCTTGGATAGTCTAATTTCATGTAATAAGGAGGATGACAGCTGTAGTACTGTCGGGTGAAAAATAACTAAGTGCTAAACTGATCAGATTTTTTTAAATGTTTTTCTTGCAGGAAGCAAAACCTTCAGCTGAGGACTTAGGAGATAAGAAAGAAGGGGAATACATTAAACTCAAAGTCATTGGGCAGGTGAGTTTTTACATAATTACCTGTTGACATTTGGTGGAGATGTGAGGTTTGGTAGTGTAGAAATGAATAAATTCGAGTTGATACTTTCAGTTCTTCAATGAGGATCTCCCCTGCCATAAACTACTTACCAATTGCCAGTAATATGTGTTAGAATGCTCTCTGGTGTGGTTCTTTTTAAAAATCTTGAGTAATTTATCCTTATGACTCAAGATTTGGTCAGTGTGATCCTCATCTTACAACTAGGGGACCTAATGCATTGAGGGATTAATTTATCCAAGAATATGAATGAAATATGTGGCAAAATTGATAAACTCAGGTCTTCAGAGTTCACGTAGTACACTAAACATCAGGTCAACTTTCTTGGACAGGGGTAGAAGGGGGATTCTGTTGGTTGGCATGTTGATAGATGTGAATGGTGAATTGTAAGTTGTGTTGGAATGTGAATGTTGAGATCCTTGAACAGAATTCCTTCTGTGCAAAGAACCCCTAGCTCCTATGACTTAATTCAGTGTTGTTTGTTGGTGTATAGTATGATTGCTGTGCTATTGAGTGGAGATGCATGGCTTAAATTAGGACTAACACTAGCTTACCTCTTGCTGGTTTAATCAGCAATGGTAAGAACACATTCAAAAGCTAAATGGGACCCACATGCTTTTTGCACAGAACCTCTTCCAGTCTGCTTTATTTGTAGCCATTTTGACAGTTGTAGTTACTTGTATCTTATGGCTGGTAGGAAGGACTAGAATAATGAGATCTGAGATTTCTCCTTAGGTTAGTGTTGTGTTGCCAAGTCTACCTGCATCCTAACTTCTAAATGATTACTGTAATTGAATGAGGTTTCATATTATTTTGAAGTGCAAGCTTTAACTTGTCTGTTTTGGAATCTTAGAGCGGAAGTTCCCTGCATATGTATGTTTCATAAGTACATCAGCTGGGTAAAGATGGAAGCACGGACAGACTGAACCATGTATGGTTTTTAGTGCTTTTAAATCCAAAACCTCCATAGTGAGCCCAAGGCTATACTGTGCCATCTGTTTTAAGAGCTTCCTGTGGGAATGCACAATGAATTGAGTGACTAATAAATCAGTCTGGAGGTTCATGTTATGATGCACCAAGGTATGCATGGTGATAGTTAAACTGTGTTCCATGTTAGTTTTACGTAAGTTTTTCGTAATGAAAGTCTTAAAATTAGCATAGATAAAGTAAGCAGTTACTACAAAGAGAGTAACTTTTTTCTTTTCTGTTCTTAGGACAGCAGTGAAATTCACTTCAAGGTGAAAATGACAACACACCTCAAGAAACTCAAAGAATCATACTGTCAAAGACAGGTTTGTGAAACAATGACACTGTTTAAAAATAAAGTAAAAAAGACAAACACTTTAGCTTTCCTTTTCTCAATAGTCTTTCAAATGAAGACATTCATTGAGACAGTCAAGCTTCTGTCTAGTTACCAGCAGGACAGGCACAACTTGTACATCTGACAATGTATCTCCTTGTTTCTTTTGACAAGTAAGATATTTCTAGCTAAAACAGTTTAGAATTTTGTAGTAAGTTAAAGTTACTATTTGAAAACATAAAATGGCTGCTCAGAAGGCATAGATGTTACCTTTTAAAATGCTCAGGCATGCATTTATAGTTACTGTAAAATCTCACATCTCCAAGTGAAATTCCCTTAAGGCTGTAGAATACTACATCTTAGGATGAGAGCAGCCTTAGGCATTGTTACAGCCATTAATATGGTAATCGATTAACACTAGATGTTATGCCCTAAACTGAAATCTGCAACATTGTGGATGTAGGTAAATAGTAACTACCATTACAGAACAAAACATCTTCACTACCAGATTCTGTATCAGATATTGTGCGTTTACTGCTGCTGCTTCCAGAAGCCCTGGCCTAGTTTACACCCAGCTTTAGGGATAGATGCCTTTTGTGGCCTTATCTTGAGTAACTGTGTTGGAGTTCATTTCAGGAGATATAATAATAAGAAATAATATTTTGGGGTTTTTTTCTTAATACCTTGAGAGAAGTTGAACTTGTAAATTGAAGTGTTCTTTTGTAGAGTGTGTTCTTTTCTGACATCCTTCTGGAGTAGGAGGAAAGAAAAGATCAAACACCAGAAATGTTTGTGGCCAAATCTAAATGATTAAATCTAAGATTCATTTGAAAAACTTGACATATTTTAAAATAAGGTATTGGAAATAATTCATGCAGTAGTTTTATTGAATGATAAAGACGCATGTGTTTGGAATAATTTTTTAAAGAAAGAAACAATTGTTTGAATGAACACAGCTACGTTTATCTCCTGGGCTGAATTCTGGAGATTCTGTGATTTTCTTCATCAGCAGTCAATACAGTCTTTGGTGCCAAGTAGCCTTTCTCTGGTAAATGGACTGTGAATGGTTCTGCTTTATTCCAAAATGGCCAGAGGGATTGTTGGAACAGTTTGAAGAGCTGTTCTTTCCTGTTAATTTTTCTGCCTAGTTATTTGCAAGCAGTATTTCTGAGATCTAGTTGATGTACACAGCGAGTCATGTTTCACTTGTGTTTGTTTTGCTCATAACTTGAAAGAGAAGAAAAAGATGAGGTGTTTGTCTCATCTCTTGAGGTGAAGTATGATATTCTGACGTATCAAAGGCACACTGTACAATAGACTTACTGCAACTTAACTTTACACTGGGATGCTCCTTTCTCCTTGTTTAATTGGTGTTCCTTTTTTTCCCCTCAGCTCTGCTCTTTCTTGCCCCCAGTGCAGAGCTTTTGCAGAACTGATAGTGGTAAAGGTTGCTATTTCTTCCTATGGTGATAGAAGGTTGGGAAAGCAAGGGCAGGAGTTCATCATGTTCCTCCTGTTGTCTTAGGATCTTTAATAAGGCTGATGTGAAGTTCAGAAAAAGACAGGACCTTCGTGTGTAAGGTTGTCTTAGAAGGGAGGGTGTAGTCAGTACTTTATAAATAAATAAAGACACGGAAAAAAAAATAGCCAAGGAAACTTTCAAGTTGTTGAGCTAGAACTCCAGTGAGACTTTGAAATAAACACACCTTTCAACACTTACCATGCTTCTTGAGTCAATTCTTTGTAGTCTACATGGTTGCAAGGGAACAGCTGAGCTCCCTGTGTAGTAGGAACTAACACTTTTTTTCTGTGACTTTCATGTGTTGTTTTTATTAAAAATGTTTTTCTTGTAAATCCATACAAGTTTCAGTAAGGTTTTTTGTTGTACCTCTGTTTCTTTTTTTTAGGGTGTTCCAATGAATTCACTCAGGTTCCTCTTCGAGGGTCAGAGAATTACTGATAATCATACCCCCAAGGAGGTGAGTTTCTAGAAACTGTTAATGTCATTCACTGGAGAAGCTAAATACCAACTTGGTTAGTTTCTCTGTTCAGCTAGACCATTAACCAGAATGAAAGTGCTTCTTAAATATAGCCTTTTTTTCACTATATTTAGTCAAATATAATCTGACTTTGTCAAATGAGAATCTTTAATGAGGCTGATACGCAATTCAGGAGACTGATTGGACCTTAATGTATAAGGTTGTCTTAGAAGTGAGAGTCACTGCTTACCAGAGAGAAAAAAAACTAAGGGAACTTCCCAGTTGAGCTAGAACTTCACTGTCACTTTGGAATAAATATGTATTTAGTTCACATTTATTAAGTTGTAAATAAATAGAAAACAGCTTACTTTTAATGTCTAGTGACTTCCACCAATTATGACAAAGCAGGAAGAAACATTGTTGGAATAGTGACTTTCTGAAAAATAAATTTCACAGTACACAAATTTGTTTGAACAAGTTACCCTCTTTGCAAGAACAGTTGTAAACAGGCTTTGAGTTGGAAGCTGTAGGTCTTAGCTGTACTGTGAGCTAGTAGTTGGCTATATATAATTCACATGCCTGTACAGCTGGTGCATTAACTGTGATGTTGGTTACATTCCTGTGCATCTGTTGCCAAAGAAGGGATTTAGAGAAAGGTAAAGCTAGCAACTTCTAAGCTGACGTGTACTGTTCCACAAGTGGATTTAGACTTCACCGATAAGACTTTTGCTTTGACTGAGATGTGCAAGACTGAAGGAAAAGGTCTGTCATTGGTGTTGGCTAGTGAGATGGTGACTGAAATTTTTTTCACCCCTTTGATGAATTTTGGTGGGACAGAGGAACAAACCATTGTGTAACTTGTCTAGGACCTGCTCTGAATTCAGTACACCAGATTTATAACAATTATATGCTGTTTTTCTCTGTTCTCACAGCTGGGGATGGAGGAGGAAGATGTGATTGAAGTTTATCAGGAACAGACGGGGGGTCACTCAACAGTTTAGATCCTTCTGTTTGTTTTCTTCCCCCTTAATCCTTTTTTATTTTTAAATAATAGTTCTTTTGTAATGTGGTGTTCAACACTGAATTGAAACTGGCACCCCATCTCTGGGGGTTTATTTTCAAGCGTCTGGTATTTTGAATTCTCGTGCTCATTATACACTATTGTTTCTGTTTTCATTGTGCTGAACTTTTGTGATCCAGCTGCAGCCTTGTTCCCCTCTTCCCTTCTGCCCTCTCCTTTAGAAATACATGTACACATATGCGTTTGTATGTTCACTAGGTTCGTGCATTTCAGGCACGAAGGCTGTAAGATCTGCCAGGTGGGCAAGTGTTCTTAATGACTTCCATATCTGCCCTGAAGTTTTGATGTGTGACTGTTTCACTCCTGGACTATAACTTTCAGTGCGAGATGAAGTTTTTCAGAGAACTAAACTGTGGAGAAATTGTGTATCCATAACTCAGAGCTATTTTGCTTAAATTGTGCTGGTGGCCCAATGAAGAAGATTACCAAGTCAGAAATGGAAAAGCTAGAACTGTTGTCATCTGTACCTTGCTCCAGAGATGGCTTTGCTGAAGACATAAAATTGAAAACCCTAATGATTCTTAAATCTTGCCAGAAGAGCCCAGAAGCATTATAACTTCATATAGCAATTAGTACACGCAGGTATTCATGCAAGAATGTTCACAGCAGACAACTGGTGTTACTTTGACACTCTTGTTTGTACCTTTTGGCCTGGGACGTGGGTTTTGAATGGACATTGTCTGTACTAGCTTCATTTGAAATAAACAAGAAAAACAATTTTATAAACAACTTGCATTTTCTTTTCAAATGTTTGGAAATGAGCGAAACCCTAAAAAGTTACAACTAGGGCATGCTTTTCTAGTAACTATATGTTGAAGCCAGGAAAAAATGTGCTCTGTAAATATACCTCATTTAAAAAAACTTTTTTTTTTTCCCTACTTGCCCTAGTGAAATACGTGATATGCTTCGTTTGTCCTTGACTATTTGAGACTACTAGAATATTCACTTACAGCTTCACTTCCTACACAAAAGGTAAACTGAAAATGCAACTTGGAAGGAGATACAAAGATGGTTTTTGATGTCTACATTTCATATGTTCATGGTACCATTAATCTCTCTGATGGATGACGTGTAAGTTTCATGATAGTTCATCAGGCCTCGTTATGAGGGTCCACTTCAAGTTCTAGCTAGTTGCAGGTTCTAAATGGTCAGTTTGAGGACATGTTACTGGATTTTGGGCGCCACAGTATAGGAAGGACATTGAGGCGCTGGAGCGGGTGCAGACAAGGGCAACAAAGCTGGTGGGAGGTTTGGAGAACATATCTTACGAGGAGCGCCTGAGGGAACTGGGATTGTTTAGCTTGGAGAGGAGGAGGCTGAGAGGAGACCTCATTGCCCTCTACAACTACCTAAAAGGAGGTTGTAGTGAGGCTGGTGCTGGTCTCTTCTCCTGAGTAACTAATGACAGGACAAGAGGTAATGGCCTCAAGTTGTGCCAGGGGGGTTTGGGTTGGATGTTGGGAAGAAATTCTTTCCTGAAAGTGATTAGGCATTGGAGCAGGCTGCCTAGGGAAGTGGTGGAGTCACCATCCCTGAAGGTGTTAAAAAAACGAGTAGATGTGGTGCTTTGAGACATGGTCTAGGGGTCAGGGAGATGTTGGATGAAGGTTGGACTTGATGATCCTAGTGGTCTTTTCCAACCTAAATGATTCTATGTGAAAGCTCAGGTGGGAGGTGATAGGCAGGGTAGTGTGGGGACAAGGTTTCTGCACTGTCCCTGCTTCAGCCTTTCTGCAGATAAATAGGATTTGTTTCTGAGTTGGTTTGGTAAATCAAGTTCACTATGAATGCCAGCTTCATTTAGAGATGCATTGTAGTGCTGGCATACTTGGAAGAAATTGCAGATTTTGAATGATTCATTTTTGTAGCACTTGCTGTAAAGCTAGAAATGCATTTTCTTTCATGTTGGTGGTTTGTCCTGTTGCATTTAGTAATACTTTTGTACACATACTTGCACTAAGAAATTTTTTAAAGATAAAATTTTTGTTTACAAAATGTCAGAATATGGGGTTTTCTTAAGGTATTCTGTGTAATTCGGTTCTTAAGTGGAAGAGGGATTGCTGCTGTGATGGAGAACACCGTGATTTCTTTGCACTTACCTCCAATTGCTTTTTTAAAGTACTAAATATATCTGCTTCAGAATACCAGAAACAAAACAGCCTTGTGATTATTACCAGATTATCTTCTAATTCAAAGTTGTATAATGCTCTTGTTAGTAGGCATATTTCCATTATCCCTCTCTGCAAGTTAGGAACTGAGGCGTAGGGGATGGGAGTTTACTCAGGTCACTCTGGAAGTTGGGAGTGGAGCTAGGAACAGAATCCAGATCCCCTGGATTTGATGGTAGTACTCTAGTTGGTGCACCAAATTTCTTTGCTTTTTACTGTTCACTCTCCTCTTCTAAATCTGTTTTTATATGCTCATTTATGTCAGGTTTCTTGTTGAAGCACTGCATTTACTTCTCTTGAGACTGTGGAGGAAGGTTTCCTGCAAAATGCAGCTTCAGTAGGATGAAGCTCAAGGCAAAGATTTATTTCTATTGTGTAATCTTCTTCCAAAATACACCTCTTTGTGGAGTGGATATGGTACCAGTGACAAACTGATTTGACCTCTTTCTCAGACTTGTGAGACCTCAGAAACCTAGTGCTTCAATGGAGCTGCTGGTCTGAAGCAATGTCTATACGGATATAACTTGATGAAACAGTCATAACTGGAAAACTGTACTTAGCCACAAAGATCAGTATTGAGGGCCTCATGCAAAATGAGAAGATACACATGCTACACAGTTACACTCGAACCCTTTTAAGGAAGTTCATTCTTGGAAGTTGTGCGTTGAAATAAAACCTGAATTTTGAAGTTCAAGAAGTAGCCAGACTTGAATTTTCTTCATGCCTCTGAAAGAACTAATACTTTTCAAATAATTTATTTCTGAAAAAGTGGTCTGGAGTGGAATTTCTAAACCACTCATAGCTTTGAAGCACATGACTGGGAGTCAGATTGGCCTTCATATGTTGGAGAAAAACAGAAAAATAGTCTTTTTTCCTTTTTCTTTGTTTACATGCTTGCCTGTATATTAAAAGAACTGAGTTCAGCTGTTGATGGCTGGTTTTGTTAAATGTTTAAAACCAAAAAAGTAGTGGGAGAATGAAACCATCCTTGCTGAGTCAGTTATACTGTGGAAGGTGAAAGCTACTCCTTGCTTTATTTCTAATTGTGAAATTATTTACTGTTCACTATGGTGGCATATAAAAGCTGTATTGGTAAGTGCTTTACAATTATCAGCCATAAAGGGTTTTCTTAAAGCTGGTGTGTTTAAAGGATTTGTGTATTTTCTTAAGTGCATTATCTACATGTTCATCAATTTGACAAAATTAGTTGGTTTTTTTTTAGTCGTCAGTATTTGGACTTCAATTAGGATGTCAGATAATGCTGAAACTTGGAGTTTTAGAAGCACTACAACTGTACTAGTTTTTAACTTCTATTTTAAATTGAAAACATTTAAATGGAAATCACTTTTAAGAATACTGTACTAAAAATATACATGCTGCTTGTGCATCTACTGAATGCACTTTTGAATTATTGCTGTTAGGTAAATTTTATTAAATGAGAAGATGCACTTCTGAGGCACCATACAGAGAGCTGTAGGAATTGTGTAAGTTGGAAGTAGTGTAAACTGGTTTTGTTTCGCTTTTAGAACCAGTACTCAATGCATATTTAATTTAATGAAGTTCAGCTTCAATTTAGAGACTACAAAAATTGGTTGCTGTTCTCTACAGGAGACTCTATACAGGAACTGCAGTACAAATTGAGTCTACTAATGTTGTACTTATGTTAGATAAGATGCACCTTAGATAAACCTGATTTACAAGGAAGAAAAGTTCTTAACTTGCTATGGTTTCTCTGTTGTCATCTTATTATTGATGCTCCTTGCCTGCAAACAGTGCTACTGTTGCTCTTTACCTGCAAGCTATCAATAAAGTGGATTGCAGACACGGGACAGAATTCCTTCTTGAGTTAGAAAGCTGGTGCTTTGACAATTTCTTTGACTTTCCCACAGTGCCTTTTGAGTCTCTGAGCCTGGGCAAGAGACTGGACTTCCCCCAGGAGCTGGCTTTGAGCAAGGTTTGGAAGGGACTGGGGAAGAAAATGTTGGCTTATGCTAATACCTTCTTGTAGGCCAGGAGTTGTGTCACAACAGTATGAATAGAGGAAGCAGGAGAAAGTTGTTCCTGCTTACCTGTAGTTCCCATGTATTCTCTTCTTCCTGGTACTGGTTTGTGCCTGACAAATTGATCTAGGCCTTCCCATAAGACAGCCTGTTATGCTATTTGCAGTGTTTTGATATGTGGTATGCAGACTCCCAGTTCCTGTGTTCTGAGGTGCTGGTAAGAGAGTTCTCAAAGCACGCTATGCTGGATTCTGCTCTGATGGACTGTGTAAAGGTAATAATAATTTCAGATGTGCAGGGAAGACGAATTTGACTTCTTTCTGTAGTGTAAATGGATGCTATAAACTCTAAAGCAATTAAAGAATACAGGTAAGATGTACATGAATTTCTGATGGAGTTTAGGAAACACTGGAAAACTAGTAAATAGCAAAAGAACTGCATTGTGTTTTGGAGTTTGAATTTAAGGCAGCTTAGCTAATTCCTGAGGTACTGATACTGCTCTTCAGTGCTAACTACACTGAAAGAACTGACTACAGAAGTACTTTTGTATAGTCTAGCACTAGGTGTAAAGATATATTGAGGAAAAAAATAAGCACGCTCTTTGATTAATAGCTGCATGCCAGATTAAAAACTATGCTTGTGTTTTGGCTTCCTCTACAGCTAGTCTAGCATCTTCCTCTTTCTTTGTCTGTTCCTCACCCTCACATCTTGTCTTCTCCCAGTTTCTTCTTTTATACTCCAGGCATTCTTCTGCAATCTCCACCAGCTGCTGACATTTCTTCTCTAACTGCATAGCTTTTTGTTGCTTACATACAGCCTATTTAGGAAATGTGGATTTTTAAAATCAATTACAAATAGAAAGAAAATACTGTTATAATACTGACATTACAAGTATTTAATATTGTCTCAAACACATTAGTTTGTCTTACATTGTAATTTTTTTTTTTAATCTACTTGGCATTTAGGTTTTCAAGTCTTATGCAACTTTGTTAAAAGTAGAGTATCTTTTTTTTACTGTGTAGCTACAGAAACTCAGGCTTTCAGGGAAAATATATAATGAAAACACCAAGAAATGAACAGATGTAGCATGAATGTTACTATTGTTAGCATCTTGCATAGTTGCATAGTAGCTAAGCTGTGGAATTTCTCTTCTTTAGGCTGCAGGGCCTGTGGAAGAGAGGACTACTGTTACCATTATCTGTTTAATACAGGAGAAACAGCTGAGGTACTGCATGTTTGGGACTTTCCGTCACAGAAACTCCATGGCAGATGCATAGACTAAGTCTGTCTTTACTAGAAATCATCCATTCAGATGGATTATCTGCACCTAAAGCTAACATTAGCCTTTCTATAAACCACCTGCTCCTCCTTGTTCCTCTAGCTGTCTCTTCTGGAACTGCAGAAGCTTTGTGTGATAACCCTCCTGCTCCTGTCAAATACATTATTGTACTGCTTGCTCTAATTGTGACTCCTTTGCTGCCTTCTCTTGGTATTTCCACTCTTCTACTTTGTTTCTGTCAATTAAAACATAAATTATCATTAATTGCTATAGCAGCCTTGGGTTTGCTGAACATTCTTGTCAGAAGAGCAGCAGGTTCTAGCCCAAATTGCTAAGCAGATTGCCAAAGCCAAGGGAGGAGAATTTAGAATAAAGGGACAACAGGTTCTGTTTAGTGATATGTCTGGTTGGTTCTGCAACCAAACTGTTTTTAAAATTGGATAATCAGTATCTACTTTCGTTTATACTGTCTGTAAGGGGGCAAAACCCTGAATTATCATTTTTACATGTGTGCTTTTGAGGAGGATGTGGGGACTATGGGATACAGGTATGTAGTTTACATGAAACAAAGATGTGGAGACGAAGGATGGTGGAGAGCACAGGGACAGCTAGGAAAGTTCACAGAACAAGAGCTGGAAAAAAAAATTGGAATGCATCTTTGTAGAGCAAGAACACAAACCCAGAACAAGAATCCAGGCTATGCAACAAGCAAGGGGGCGATGGAGAGCCTTGACTGCAGTTTAGATGTAGACAGAATGGTGGTCAAAATGGGCTGGCTTTGCAGGAGGATTCACACTTTGAGTAAGGAGCATGGAAGAGAGTCAAGGAGGTTCATTAATTGAAGAAATATTCTTATTTTGGTAATAGGAAGTTAAGGACAATCAAACTAAAGGTCTTCTGCTTCACCAAGTGCTATTTCCAAACTAACTCAAGGTTTTCAATGCAGCAATTTGACTCAAATGCCTATTTGCTTTTCATGAAATAAAGTTAAGCAGGTGTCCTGGTTTGAGTTAGAACAGGACTAATTCTGTTCACTGATTTTACTTTTCACCTGAGTCTCTTCTAATCAACTGCACTTTCTGAAGTTAACAACACTATTTTCACAGACAGTGTCTGCCTCCAGCAGTGATAATGCTCAACATTTAGAGTTACTCCCAAGGACTGGTGTGCAGACCAAGGTCACTGCTAACTCTTGTGTACTACATTGGGGGGTGCAGAAAGTGAAAGGCTGCAACTGGGAGGAGGAGCAGCCAGGACAGGTGACCCTTAACTGACCAACAAGGGATTCCATCCCATATACGTTATATTCAGTATAAAGCTGAGGGATCACAAGGGTCAAGCTCTACTTCTCTTCCTCTTCTTAAATGGCCAGCATCCAAGGAGGACTCCATCCATTCTGCCCTTGGTCTCAATTCATGTGTTCCTGAACCCAGCTCCAGAATCCAGCTCCTGAACCCAATTTGTATTTGCCACTGAGCCCAGTGTGGGACTGCTCCACAGCCTCAGTGATGATGGTGATGTAATTGCCATCAGGTGGGGTTGGGTTCGATACTAGTTTTGTATGTATTTGTATATATTCCATTTTATTGTTATTATTATCTTTATTAAATCTAGTTTAGTTTTCTTATCCAGAAGCCTCTCTCTCATTCCCTTTCTCTCCCATTTGGGAGGGGGACCAACAGCAATCCATAAAATGCATTAAAATGCTTTATAAGTCAGATTTGTCCTTTCTTTTCAACCATCTGATTAAAAGATGTTTCTGCAAATCTGGTTTTTAAAAATGCATGTGACCAGGGATAATACCCTCCAAAGTGTTCAGTCATTTCTAGGTAGGCTGCAGCTTTTGAAAATCACCCAAGGAGGTCGCTGTTCTCCCCAGTAAATACTATTAATTGAAGAGTGTAACAGAAGGAAAGTAATAAGATGGTGTCAGAATGTGTTGGTTTGTGTAAGAAGAACATTTCAAAAGGTGAATAGAAATGTGATAATTATATTACACCAGGGCTTGTTTCTGATAATGATGGGTTTCCCAGAACTTTGCCTTAAGTATTTGTGGGGTTTTGTGGTTTGGGATTTGTTTGTTGTTCCCCACCCCCCCCCAAAGCTATGTCAGCAGAGGTAAAGAACAAAAGTGCTTTTACTGCACTTTTTTTTTGTAGTATAAAACTCTTGTATCACTAAGGAATAACCTACATTGCTATGAAATGTCTTTATGACCATGTAGTTTTAACCATGCTGAGATTTTTGTCAGGGAAAATGCTCAGTAGTGTTTTTGGGGCTGTGTGGAAAATATGGAATATAATCTTCATGAACTCACTGTAAGCTAAGTAAATTGATTGAAAAACTGAATTTGTGTAGCGCCTTTGATTCGCTGTTATTTTTTTTCTTTAATGAGTTGGAAAATAATAATTGGACAGACTTAGACTTCAGAGTAATGATAAATTGATGAAAGATTTTTTTTTTAAATGAAATTAAATTACTAGACATACAATACTAAACATAGGAAAAATCTAATATGCTGCTGAAAGTGCTGGAACTTTATGTATGCACATGTTTCAGATGAAAAGGTCTGTGATGTTATCCTCTAGTTTGGAATTTTCCCGGGGTACTGGATCAGTGTGCTTGCTTCTTTACAGTCTTATACATTATTAGTCTTCTATTATATTAGAAGATGCTTTGTTATGTTTCTTCATGCTGGAACATTGGTGGGTTTGCATGCGTATGCCTGGCTGACAAAATGAAGCAAAGACTACAGTAGCTGTGTGTTTCCATTCAAATATTCCCTTCTCAAATGAGAATACTATCCTCAATAACTGCATCTCCCCATGCTCCTGTGTTGTTCCTTTTCCAGATATGCCTTCAGTTTTTCCAATTATTCTTGCTGGTCTTTTTTTTTTTTTCCCCCATTTCTGTTCTTGTCCCTTCCTCTTCATTATCCACTTGTAGCCATCATCTTTCTGCCCTTTCTGCTCTTACTTTTTCCTGTGCAGATTTCTTTTTGCCATTTTCCAGGAGGAATCTGAACAGGTATGTAATTAACAATGCACTTAAAGTTGACATTCTGTGGATGATTATTTATCTGTTATTGAGATTTTAAAATTCTTGAAAGAGATATGCTTTAGGTAGTTATTAAAATAGATTTGACTTATGTGGGATTTCTCCTATCACTGTGGCCACAGGGCTAGTTTTCTCTATATGGTAAAAGTTTTACCATTTTTTCTTTCAGTAGGTACTCGCCTTTGTGATATCTGATGACTCTTAGGCTAATTTCCTAGTATTTAGTGTCCCAGTAAGTTGCTACTTAAACTATATTCCCCAGACTTCTGCCCACTTCATATTTTGTGCTGTATTTTTTCTAAATATTTTGAAGTTGTAATACGTGGAGGAGCAGGTACAGGGGTTTCATCTAGTCACAGAAAAGAGGACAGTTTGAGGAAACAGGTAAAGACTAAAAAAGCCTAAAAGTCTGGTAGCTGATCTGTCAGCTAGAGGCTCACTATGCTGAAATGGGAGGGCTATGAACAGTCCCTATTTCTCCAGTTCTAAACTAGGACTGAGGAAAACTTTTCCAGAAGTTGCAGGGGTTTAAGATACAGCTCTGGAGCATACCCAACCAGTCTCTTTACCTTGGTCTATGCTGTCCCTTTAAAAGAAGGCATCAGGGAGTGCTGCCTCAATGCAGGTTTTCTTTGAGACCAGTCTTTAGAGATTTGCTGCCCAGGAGTGGTGGCTCTGGCTGGCCTGGCTGCAGCGGGTCCTGTGCTGTGTCATAGAATCATAGAACCATTCAGGTTAGAAAAGACCCTTGGGATCATCGAGTCCAACCATCAACCCTTCTCTACAAGTTCTCCTCTAAACCATATCCCCCAACAGCACATCTAAACAACCCTTAAACGCATCCAGGGATGGTGACTCAACCACCTCCCTGGGCAGCCTGTTCCAGTATCTGACTACTCCTTCTGTGAAAAGTTTTTTCCTAATGTTCAATCTAAACCTACCCTGTTGTAGCTTGAAGCCAGTCCCTCTTGTTCTATCTCTAATTAGCTGTGAGAAGAGACCAGCAGCAACCTCTCTACAATGTCCTTTCAGGTAGTTGTAGAGAGTGATGAGGTCTCCCCTTAACCTCTTCCTCAAACTAAACAGTCCCAGCTCCTTCAATCGCTCTTCATAAGATTTATTCTCCAGGCCCTTCACCAGCTTCGTTGCCCTCCTCTGCACTTGCTCCAGCACCTCAATGTCTCTTTTATACTGAGGTGCCCAAAACTGGACACAATACCCAAGGTTTGGCCTCACCAGAGCTCAGTGCAGGGGGACAATCACCTCCCTACTTCTGCTGCTCACACTGTTTCTAATACAAGCCAGGATGCCATTGGGTTTCTTGGCCACCTGGACACATTGCTGGCTCATATTCAGCCGCTTGTCAATTAGAACCCCCAGGTCCTTTTCTGCCAGACAGCTTTCCAGCCACACTTCCCCAAGCCTGTTGCATTGCATGGGGTTGTTTTGGCCCAAGTGCAGGACCTGGCACTTGGCCTTGTTGAAGCTCATACTGTTAACATTGGCCCATCAATCCAATCTATCCAAGTCTCTCTGTAGAGCCTCCCTATCCTCATGTAGATCAACACTCCCACTTCACTTGGTGTCATCTGCGAACTTGCTGATGATACACTCTATGTCCTTATCAAGCTCATCAGTAAAGATGTTAAACAGAAATGGTCCCAACACTGAGCCGTGAGGAACCTCACTTGTGACCGGCCGCCAGCCCACCCGCCTCTTCCCCTTGGCAGGGAGCATCTCTGGTTGAACTGAGGCAGGCGAGCAGACAACACGAATACGCTGTGTGAGCAAAAGCCTACTTGGCAAAGTAGAGAGAGAGTGAGGTGGGGCCTGCCTGGGCAGGAGGCTCTGTGTCTACTAGGGCTTCCAGAGAGGAAGCTCTGGTCAATTGTAGGAAGGGCAGTTTTGCACCTGTCTGGCTGGAGGAGGTTGGCTGGGTTAGCTGAGGAACTAGCATGTCTTGCCTGCCCTGGGGGAGGCTCTGAGGGAGCGGGCTGGTTGTGTGTTGGAGTGGGAGCCCACTGCTCCTGTCACCCTTAGGCAGGCTGTCCTGGGCTACTCACTTCCCTGGGCTGCTGTGACATGGCAGGTGGGAGCTGCACCTTTACTTTCTCTTTTTAAGTTAGCCTGGCAGAAGGCTTCCAAGAGCCATGGCTTCATCCCGTACCTGCCTGGGTGGATGATGCTCAGACAAATAAAAACCAAAAAAAAAGCCTGTTGCTAATGAGGATAAACATGAGCATGGGGGTGACCTGAGCTCAGCTTCACCTGTGCTGGGGCTGCTGAGGAGCTCTATCTGGTGTGGGGAGGCTCTAGGGGCCAGGCCTTGTGTGGGGAGGTGCTGTGCTGTGAGGATGTGTGACCAGCAGAGTGACAGCCAGGAACAGGAGGCCTCTGTGCCATGGCCTTGGAGGGAGTCTCTTGTGCAGTCCTCTGAGGGAGTGCCTCTGGCCAGTGTTGTGGCAGGGTGTGCTGAGGGAGTTATGGGGCTGGGAAAGCGCCTGTGAGGAGAGGGGGCCTGGCTCTCTCTCAGTGCTGGGGCATGGACACCCTGAGGTGGCAGCCATCTTGTGGTGGAGGCTGGCAGTCAAGCTGCTCTCCAGCAGTAGCAAGAAAGAATATGCTGAGGAAGCCTTTTCTGGTTTTAGTATCTCTGTTGCATGGGACTTGCTTCAGTGCATGTGCCTGCCTGCACCTTCAAGCACCATTTCTCACCTCCACATCCCCACTGCTCCTGCCTGCTCATGTGTGGATGCTGTTGGCTGGGGTGACTACTGGAGGCAAGTGGACCAAGCCAGGGAGAGGGCCAAAGCCATCTGCATGGGGCTGGTTGTCAGGGAGGGCCTGTCAGCTGTCCTCTTCCCTCCAGCCTCTGGTTGTCTTGCTCTGCCTTGTGGCTTCTCCACACGACTCCTTTTCTTCCCAGCGCCTCTCTTCTCTTTTGGTTTTCCTGGAAAAGCACAAAGCTTTCCAAACCTAATACAACCAAATCTCTGTCAAAGTAGTATGTTGTTGATCTGGGGGATATGTTTTTGGATGCTGTGGATACTTTGGTGTTTGGTCATTCAGAGTACAACCATTTCAGTTTAGAGGTAAATCTGTTCTTTCTGTTAATAGGTTTATTCTTAGATTTATGTAATATTTTTCTGTGGTGGGGAAAAGCATCAGAACAAAACAAATAGGATGAAAATGTTTTCATCTAAATCTCATTCTAGGTAAGAGAATTTGATCTATGATATAACTTGGTGACTCTTAAAATTAAAACTTTTATTCTTGATCTTTCTACCTCTGTTCTGTTTTCTGCTCCACCTGAATTAATCAAATACACCAAGAATGTTATTTTGAATCTTCATTTTTATGGTAAAAAGGTGCAACAAATGCATCATCAAGACTGTAGTGAACTTCAGTTAGAAAAACTGGAGGAAACTGTTAACGCTGAAGACAGCTAGTAACCTATAATTTATCTAATCAACAGTGCTGCTGCTCTGACTGCCCTCCTAAATGCTGAGGCTTACAGCTATCTGTCTAGTTTAAATACTCACACTTAAGTCAGTCTCTTATGTGGACAAATGGTAGAAGGTCATGATATCCAGCAGACGGAAGCTGCAATATGAGGCAGGTAAGCTGTGAGCTTCATGCTGCCTCTGGCCTGCTGGTTAACTTTGCACAAGTTTTCTGTCTCTGAAAGTCTGCTACCTGCAGTGTAAGGCCCAGCAAAATCCACCTTTCTGTTTTGAGATATGAAACACTAAATAACTGCAAGCCATGTTTATTGTTAATGCATGCTCTAGTAGACATACTTGGGGATTTTCTGCTTTACAGGTGCAGTCTAGAGAGAAAAAAATCTAGCTACCATGTTGTCCTGAGTTTGGCTAGGATAGGGTTAATGTTTACACTCAGCTAGGAGAGGCCACAGCCAGGATAAACAACCCAACCGCCAATGGGATATTCCATATCATACTGACATCATGCCTGGGGGAAGCATCCCCTGTTTTCAGGTGGCTTCAGCATGGGGCTGGAGCAGGGACAGCACATCTCAGTACCTGGTAGAGCCTCTCAGTTTATATCACTTGCTTTACATATCATTTCATTGGTATTATCGTTACTACTGTTGTTTCTTCTCTTTGAGTTGCTCTGTTAAACTGTCCTTATCTCAACCCATGGGCTTTTCTTCACTTTTTTTTTTTCTTTTTTCCTCCCAGTTCTCCTCCCACAACTCAGGGGAAGAAGAGGGGGGGTGAAGCAGTGGATGAGCGGCAGCATGGTATTAACCCATGACACATGCCTGCTTGTTAATACTATTTGTAATCCTTGACTTTTGATACAATATAAAAAGAAAAAAACCTCTTACACTTTGTGTGAAGTGCTGGGGCTGAATTGTGGGCCCCAAGTTGGAGTTGACCTGTGAATGAGTCACAACCTAGCAGTGTGTTTTGGTTTTCTTATTGGCTTCATATTCCAGAGGCAGAACCTGGTCCACCTGTGGCTCTGTGGCCCTGCCCTCACCCAGGTGGTTGTGGTTGGAGTGGTGGGCGAGGCCAGGACTATACTAACCAGGAGCCAATCAGTTGGAAGAGCTTCCTGTTGGGTGTGGCTTCTGCTGGGGCTGGTCACATCTTGCTGAGCTCTCTGGGTGGTGTCCTTTCATGTGAAGGGCCACTGAGGGAGCCATCTCTGTCCATTGTGTCCAGCAGGTGATGCTGGCACCACAGTGGGCAGCAGAGGAGCTGGGCCCACAGGAACCTGTGGCAGGACTGTCTGAAAGAAGACTTGTGAGGGAGGGGATGTTGCTGAGTTCAGTGTTGGCCTGTGTGATCAGGCAACTGATGGCAGCGTAAAATGATGGTGGCTGAACCAGCACAACAAAGTGTAGTTAAAATATTTCTGACTGCTAGTGATGCTTGATACATCTTGTTTGAGGCTTAATAATAGAAATTAGTTTTAATAACAGTTGATTATTACCACTCACAAGAACTACAAAATAATCCCTAAATACAAAAATTCTCCCAGGTCTTTGGTCTTGGAAGCAACTACCAAGCAAAAGCACAAAAATAAAGTTGGCTGAACCCTCTCCTTCATTTTTGAAGAAATGGACTATATGTGCCAGTCCTGTTGGCTATATCCCTTGCTATATCTCCCACCAAAATAACTAGGAAGGTGCATATGATGGTGTTAAGCAAGATGCGAAATAATCTACTTTTTGCTCGATAACCTTACCTATAACAAATTCTGCCTTGTGGTGTTGCCGTTCTTCATTACTGTTCTTTTTCTGCATTGTGGATGCTGGATCCACCTTTGTCAACTTCTGTCTGATGCTATTCATGACTTTAATCTCTGCAGCTCCCACAACCTAGGAAAAAAGCGTTGAAGCGTATGTGGTTATGATATACAGTGATACAGGGTATTGATTCATCTCCTAGAAAACAAAATGCTTAAATTTTTGTACCAATTCGTTAGTTACCTCACATAAGTTGCTGATAAGAGAATATTTGCATCTCTTCAGGATTTGCACGCTAGGAATCCACCACAACTGCTGCAGCCCACTGTTCTACGAGCACCCCAGATTAAATGTAGTCCTGTACTACCGGCTCTAAAAATTCTGCATGAAAAACTATCTGAGGTACAAAGACAACTTCAGATTGCTCTATATACTCACCCATGGTGGATAACTGAGGAAAAGATAAAGGAAACTATTTTCCTGTATAAATTACAGTTTAGGATTTATGTTAAAAGCCAAACCAGTTATCTCCTGATTCTGTAAGAATTGCTGTTAGCTCTATGTGGGTTGTTGGGGTTCGTTTTTGTGTATTATCTGCTGTTTATAGAACTGCCTCTGCAGTTCCTTCCAATGCTGTATTGGCTGTGTACTCTGCACTGGGTCTCTTCTGTTTCACTTTACCCTAAGGACCAGTGAGGGAGAATAGATGGGATCTCAGAACATATGTTCTTGTCCTCTGCTACTTCAGCTATATTTTTTTCAGTGCTGCTGGCCCGATAGAGGAGTCATAAGGAATAATGGTGTCCTACCATTGATCCGTAGTGTCTACTTATATGCACATATATGTCACTTAGCAGTTGGCTATATACAGTTTCAGCTGGAAATGAAGGATTGTTTTGCTGCCTTAACTTTATCCTGAGGGCATGAAGCAGACAGAATCTGTACCACGAGTCAGACAGCACTTAATGTGTTGCATTTGCTGTCTGAACCACAACTGAAACCAGTCTCTAACATAAATACATAGTCAGACATTTCAGAAGGGGCAGGGAGTTTTGCTCCCATAGGATTTACAGTATCAAAGCTGCTGCCAACTGTTTTGTTGTTTTTTTGTTGGTGGTTTTTTTTTTTTTCCTGCTCTGTTTGTTAGGAAGTCTATTCTTCTCTTGCATACTGCTTTTCATACTGTTACTTGTTTTTACTCCAGGTGTCTCCTTCTGCATTTCCAGATGACTGGGAGATCTCAAAACTCTTGATCCAGTTTCAAGCTCTGTATCCTGTCTTTAAAAAATTGGGAGATGGGACAGAGCAACAATAAAATTAACCGTCAAAATTTAGACTTGATTCCAGTTAAAATAAAAAAGCTTGGGAAGGTGTAGAAAAATACTGAAGTTTGGTTTCACTTCTGCCTTAACCTCTCACCACGTCCTGCACATCTGTAAGCCCTGAAACTCTTCCGAATAGTGTCCATACTATCTAATGAACAACTCACATCATTGTAATGACCCTAGCAGGGGGCTGCTACTGTCCTTGGAGATCACTTGCCTACTCATCACTGAGGAAAGCAGTCCCATTCTTATGCCTCAGTGAAGATTTAAAGACTAATTTGCAGGTGCCTTGCATATTTAATAATGGTGAATATTTTAGTAATTACACTTTCATTTCTGTAACACATCATCCAAGGATTTTGGAGTTTTTTAGAAACTTATAGTCTGATTTTTATTTTTATTTTAGGAGTGATGTTGAATCCATAGCTTCCAGTGACTTTAGCAGCAGCAGTAAGTGCTCAGTTTCTCTGAAGATCAAGCTACAAATAATGACATATCACATTTTAATTAAGTTCAGTATGAATGTTCTCTGAAATCCTGTTTGGAATGTATTTCCTGAATATTACTCTTAAGAGATCCATTTGTAAATCAATAGCATAATCAAAAGAAAAATGAAAAGCTCTATCTTTCTTCTTGTCTTAGGGTATATTGGTCTGGAATGGGCAGCTGATTCTGAGGTGTGATGTGAATGTAAGGATTTTGCATAGAAGTGTTAGCACTATGACACATTGGCTCTTCTTGCCACAATAACAGAGTAGTGAGGAGAGAAAAAAAAAGAAGACAAATGTTCATTCCCAGCATGGAATGTAATAACTATTATATTTGGCTTAACACAAGTTCTGTATAAAACATTCTACTTACTAGGGTGAGAGAAAAGGCAAAAAAAGCCAAACCCAACTTTATTAATCCTAATTGGATATTTTAGTTTTATTTTCATTTTAGTTTAAAAACTGATTCTGCTTTGAGGTCACTTGGTATAAATACCACTGGAGGCCCTCTCCTTGGGCACCGGCTGTAAATAAGTGCTGAAAGACTTGTCCAGGTCTATAGAGAGAACTGTAGAGAACAATGTGCCTTAAGTATGTCTTCTCCCCATGTTTTCAGAGTCCCTGGTACTTAGCATCACATCACTGTGCAGAAGCATCATAAACCTGGCTTAACTATCTGTTTAAGACTAATTTATAGTTGTCTTATGTCACCCAAGTAGCACAAAGCCTGTGGAACTTAACTGATTAAGTTTTGTGCAGTATCACTGTGCAGCTTGTTTCTGGTATACATTTTCTGTGTAACATGTTACTTTTTCCTCTAGAGTCTGTCTCAACTGGAGTGTCTGGTTATGGGTTTAAGTTAAATTAATTGTTTACTGCTCAGGCATAGAACTTGATGTAGTCTTTTTTTTTTTCTCAGTCCTAGTTTTAAGATGTCTCATTGAAGTGCCTTAAAAGCCCTTAGACACTCTAGCAGTCAAGTGTTTTAATCTGAGGACTCTGACAGGGGATCTGTCTCTGACTGTATGAATAGGAGGGAATGACTGTCCTTTCTGCTATGAATATGGGCCTTAGAGGCATCTATTGTTGGGGTATGGTTGCTGAGAAATTCCACTCTGATGTTTCACTGTGTTAGAAAATGTGATAGACATTAATGTAATCAAGATGACTGACTAAAATAGAACCAAAGGAAGTGAAAACCTAGTCTGAGTCTTGTTTTCAGAAATGAAAGTTAAAATTTAAAAATCTGCTGCTTCTGTGTAAACTTAATATATCTTTACTAAAGTTTGTTGTATGGTCAAAGCAGGTTTCCATTTGTGTAATGCTGCATTCAAGTTTTCTGTCCATTTGCTTGTCTGGATTGGTAAAAGTGAAGATCAACTCTTGGTCAGGTTAGGCCAGGCTCAGATTTGTGCACAGTAGCTTTCCTCACTGAACATCTGTGCCACAGCGGTGGTTCAGTGCCATTGGTCTCAGTAAATAAGTAGCCAAACCATAGGATGAGAGAACAGCTTTAGTTCTAAATTTGACAGTGGAAAAAAATACTAGTGATTATGTTTAACTCCTTCACCCCAAGAGAAATATGGAACTTGATGTTGCATTCTCTTCTGGCTTGAGTTATGGATTTCTGATAGTCCATTCAAATGTATTCTTTTTCAATGCATAGGGTGGTAAAAATAATTATTTAATGTGTCTTAATAAGGATTAAATAAGAAGAGGTAGTGGTTACATGCTCATAGTAGTTAGGAATTGAGAGACAAAAGAAAAAAGCAAAATAACTCTCCAAACTTAGGTTTAAGACTTTCTGGAGAGCAAAGTGACAATAGTATGGCACGGGGATGGGTGGGGGATTTTCCCCCCTTTTGGGTGCTTTTAGGTGGTATTTTAGAATTGTAAGTTTGAGGTTCAGATATACTTCCAAATCTTCGAACCATTACTGAAATTTCAAATGGTAAAATAGGTAAAAGGTCTTCTGAAAGCTTATCTAAAGCAGCAGTAGTAAAGGGATTGATTTTTAAATTAAAAGTTTGCAATTGACCTATGAGCCAGACTGAAGGTGCTAGATCAACACTGTGGTGCTGTCAATTATCAGACCTCAACTGTTGGGTAAATTCATAATTGAAAAAGGCTAGGGGAGCTGTAAACTGTGGTCTGGCTCTCTTCCTGACAAAGCACCAGGGCACAATTTTCTTGCTAGCATCAGCTGAAAGTGCAAGACCTTAAACTGTAGAAATAAGCAATTCAATGTCAATGAACAAATGTCAATGAGTAGCTGGAATGCATGGAGCTCCACCTGGTGAGTGATTACAAGACCCAGTCCCTGTGGGCCAGGGTGAAAGGAAGCGAAGGAGACATTACAATGGGGTCTGCTACAGACCACCTGACCAAGAGGACCAAGTGGATGAGGCCCTTCATAGACAGATGGGAATCGCTGCTTGTTCACAAGCCCTGGTCCTCATGGGGGACTTTACCCACCCCAATATCAGTTGGGGAGATAAACAGCAGGGCATAAGCAATTCAG
>VZZY01025706.1:30117-44393 GCA_013400335.1 Eurystomus gularis | reverse complement strand
GCACTGCTTAACAACAACTAAAAGTTGTGTTATTACAGAATCACAAAATATTAGGGGTTGCAAGGGACCTCGAAAGATCATCAAGTCCAAGCCCCCCGCCAGAGCAGGCTCACCTAGTCTAGGTCACACAGGAACGCAACCAGGCGGGTCTTGAATGTCTCCAGAGAAGGAGACTCCACAACCTCTCTGGACAGCCTGTTCCAGTGCTCCGTCACACTCACAGTGAAAAAGTTTTTCCTTATGTTTATGTGGAAACTCCTATGCTCCAGCTTCCTCCCATTACCCCTTGTCCTATCATTGGACATCACCGAGAAGAACCTGCCTCCATCCTCCTGACACTCACCCTTTACATATTTACAACATTATTCTCACCCTAAATGCAAAACACAGCACTGTACCAGCTGCTAGGAAAAAAATTAACTTTTCCATCTGAAACTAGGACAGTTATCTACATTCATACCATGTTTCCAGTTGGAAATCTAGCTCTCATTTACTACCCTAAATAGTTGCATATTGTGTGTACTATTAAAGAGCTTCTGTTCTTCTGGTATTAAAAGTGGCTCTGACCTAGATAATACTCACCTTTGGTGCTTTTATTTTATGTTTGAAAATGTTAACTGGGCTGCATACATGATGAAATATGATATTGTGAGTTCCTAGAAACCCCCCAAAATAAGTACACATTTATGTTTCCTTTAGTGAATTTTGAAATTCTTTCTTTTCTTTTTCTTTTTTTTTTTTCATTCAATTTACAAGATCTAAGGAAGAAATGTTATTATAGTGATCACATGGAACAGGTATAAATGCCTACATCTAATACTCCTTGCCCTTGCAACTGGAAATCTTATTTGAAGAAGACTTTGAATAGACTTTGTCCTTTCAGTGTCAGTTAAAAAACTCTACTTTTTTAGTAAGCAAA
Organism: Eurystomus gularis; assembly: GCA_013400335.1. Taxonomy (NCBI): domain Eukaryota; kingdom Metazoa; phylum Chordata; class Aves; order Coraciiformes; family Coraciidae; genus Eurystomus; species Eurystomus gularis. The sequence goes on along the minus strand of VZZY01025706.1, from coordinate 43,474 downwards.
ATCTACGGCTTACTGCATGATTGTAGAGATTATTTTTTCTGGTTTTGCTATTGGAAGTTTTGAAACAGCTAGGAAAAAAAAAAAAGTTTTTGGTTCTAATGAGATTAATGTCACTGATTTTTTTCACAGGAAAAAAAATTAAAAGACTTCTTGCATACCTAGTTGAGAAACACAAGATGCACAGATGGGAACAGAGATAATTCTCTTTGATAGGATACACGCTTGGTGTGAAGGTAAGAGAGAAGTTTGGGATTTTGGGTTTAAATGTATTCAGTATGGACACTTTGGTTGCTTATCTGATATTCTGGTGATAAATCTATAGTGTGAATCAGAACACTCTGAACTTGTTTGAAACTTCGAGAAGTTGGGTTTTGCATGCAGACTTTTAAAACAGGATTTAATTCAAAATCAGATATCTAAGTTTTGGTGTCTACAAGCCCTTCGGTTGTCTAAACTCTTTCCTTGTGGAGATATTCTGTGGGATTCAGCTACCTTATTCTAGAAACTGGTGCTACTTAACTGCGTGAGATTTACTGGTTGGGCTCAAGCTGTCTCTCCAGGAGGTAAAGATCTGTTCTAAGCCCTACATTATGTCCATTCATCCTGTGCATGTGTCTTGGGTGGTCTCTTCTCACAAGTAACAAGAGAAAGGACAAAAGGAAATGGCCTCAAGTTGTGCCAGAGGACGTTTAGTTTGGCTATTAGGAAAAATTTCTTCACTGAAAGGGTTATCAAGCGCTGGAACAGGCTGCCCAGGGAAGTAGTTGAATTACCATCTCTGGATGTGTTTAAAAGTCATGTAGATGTGGTGCATAGGGACATGGTTTAGCAGTCGACTTGGTAGAGTTAGCTCAATGGTTGGACTCAATGATCTTGAAGTTCTTTTCCAACCTAAAAAATTATATGATTCTATCCTTCTATGATCTTGGTCATGTTGTGGTGTTGGCAGCTGGATTCTGCTCCCAGCGAAGGAAGCCTGGAGTGTCATTCACCTCATTCAAAAGTGGACATACACGCCATCATTTAATTTCATGTCACTCTTCTAGATCTTGCATAATATTGCCAGTCTGTAGATTTTGGCCATGGCAGCAAGGATCTGTGTGCATGGGCAACTGTACTGATGCCCTTGTGGCTGGTCAGCTCAGTACCTCTCCAGGCATGCTTGATTGTAGTGACTATTTCTATAGACTACAAAGGGGAGTTTAGACAGCAAAGGTGCCTATAGACACTTGAATCAGATGTCTATAATTAAGGTTAAACAGAATCCTAGCCATTCTATCTGTTCAAAGGCCAGAATCTGGACCGTAGTTTCTAATGCACTGAAGCTTCAAAGAAAGCTTGACCTTGGACTCAGACTCATGTCTTGGAAAATCTGATCACTTGGGAGGAAATAGATAGCAATCTTAAAAGAGTTTTTTTATCCTTATAAAATGTGTTTCTGTATTCTGGAGTTTTCATATGCTCATTTCTAAGACTTCCTTTTGGAAAGGACATACCAATTCTTTGCTTCTGGTTTATTTTCCAGTAGAAGTCAGGCTGCATGTGTGGAATAATTACAAAAGGTGAGATACACAGTGGAAAAAAACAGTTTGGGAAAAAAGATTCCCATTGCCTTTGTTTTCTTTTCTGTCTAAAAGGTTTTGCACACACTTAACATATGAAAGCTGAAGCATTAGACAGGAAATCCATGGAGCTTCAACCTCTCTTTCAGGCAGAAAAATTACTTAGCAAATTTTGATATATGCAAAGAAAGAAGAGAGGGAAAGAAAATGCACCACTTCACCGTCAAACATGGTAAGTAGGACTATTTTTGTTTTGTTTCCCTTTAAGGAATCACAAATTGAAAAAGGATAAGACTAGAGATTTAATGTGGAAACAAAAAGAGCTTGACTCAACACACAGCTATCAATTATTTCATTCTATATCCCACCGTATATCATCACATGTTGCTATCAGGTTTTATTACTTGTAATGCAGCTCTGTTTGAGTCCTCACTGAAAAGAAACCATGGTCTGTTTCTTGTAAATCTTTAGAAGAAATACATTACTTTGATTTGGAGAAATTATTGATGATCTCATTCTCAGAAGTATTCTGTATTATGGATCAAAATTTTGTACAAAGTGGTCTCTACATCCCCTGCATTCCTCTCTTTCGGTAGTTGGCCCTTTGCAGTTTTACTACAGCTCTTCTTTGCAAAATCACTCTCAGACACTACTGGATTGAAATATTTTGTTCTTGTGAAGAACCGCGCCCTCTATGTTCTTAGAAACGTTAGCCGTTACATTAGTTAAACATAGTTTAACTACAGTTTTCACAGTCAATTATTAATAAATATTATACTCTATGTATTGTATTACTTTGGCAAATGAAACTGCTGTGAAGTTAATTACTGTGCAGGTTTCTTTAAGGTAAAAAAGAGAGAAATTGCTTTCACAGCAAAATTCATCTATAGAATCTGTTGTGTCATAACAGGATAATGCCAACAACATACTTCAGGGAGCAAGCAAAGCAGTTCACAGGCTTGTACTATTGTTAGGGTGGCAGATTAAGCACTTGTAAAGCTGAATCCTGGCAGGGCAAAAATCTGCAGCTTTGTAATTCAGGCAGCATTGAGTTGTATTAGTAGAATTCTATATTCTTTGGTATATCAAGCTTTCTTTCATGTTTATATTTTAACCTACTCAGGTCCTAATGCTCATTTAAAAATACGTGCTTTCCAGGCATTCAGCCACTCCAGGCTGCAGTGGTTTTCTGCAGGCAAAATTCAATGGGAGAGACTCTTCTGCTCTCTGCAGTACTCCAGGGATTACTGATGTTGGCAGCTGCTATATTTTTGGAACCTTCAATCTGCTCATGATGCTTTCAAATGTCTTTTTGCTGAAAGCAATTTGAGTGCAATTTAAAACATATATTTCTGCCATTACAATTGACACAGGTTTTAATTTCAGGCTGAACGAACATTGATTTATCATTTGGCTTTTCATGGTGCTTTTATAAAGCCTGTGTTCTGCCTGCCCTTCTCAGAGAGGGAGTACTTGCAAGGCTTTGGGAGAAAGTGATAGATGGCTTTGGTGCTGAGCTGGGACCTACAAACACCTGCTAAGAGCCTCTCTGTCAAGACATTTTAGCTCTACATAATCAGAAGATGGGTTCAGCTGCATCTGGATAGGATCAGAGGGAAGGAAAGATATTCTGGTCAGTGGATGGTTCCCTGAGAGCCTGTTTCAGGCTCTCTGTAGACGATTCTCTGTTTCAATTCACTTAGCTTGAAGAACTCATCACAGATGGAAAGTTGCATACTGGGAGGCCTCTCTGTTAGCTGGCTAGGCAGAAGTGAAAACTTTCTGACAGCGTGGGTAACTCTTCTTTCATGTTTTAAAAGTCTAGAAATTGAATCCTCTTTTAGATAATAATCCTTGATGATCACTCCACTCTTTTTTTCCATTAAATGATGAACAATGTTGGGTAACCTCCATTCCCACATACTCATCGCTTTTTGGTATTCAAGAAAAATTGTTGGAATTTTCTCACTTAAGAGACAGATTTGCACTCAGTTGATGGTATCTCAAATATTAGGTCCATCTTCCTCTTACATCAAAGCTTCTTTATTAATGACAAGAGACCACTTCTTAATCTTAAAAGGTGATTGATTATGAAGGAACTGTGTTTAGACTGATGCTTTCAATTGACAGATGAATTGCAATAATATCACACTTCATCATGTAACAGATCTTTATAACGGCAAAACAGGGACACATAAAGTGGATGTGATGCTCAGGGAATTGTATATTTGTGTGGCAAAAGGCAGTGTAATGATTTTAGACCCTTGACAACACTTGTATGAAATACATGTGAGAATGTAGCTGGAGTATTTCTGCTGACAAAACCCAACTACAAAAGACTTGAGAGGCTGGGGGGATCTGGGTCCAAATTTCTTGCTGAAATTTCTCTGCTTCATGATGGAAAAAGACCAGGAAAAATGGTCCCAGGCTCTCCAGTCATATTGCTGTCTTCTGCTTAGAATGGGAAATCAAGCCTGAAGTGTGAAAAAGCTGGACTACATCAAGATATAACAGCAGAATTTGAATGAACTTAGCCAAAGTTCCTCTCAATCATGCAGCGCACACCCCCATTGGTTTGAAATCAGAAAGCTCTAGTTAAAAATTATATGCAAGCTCAATCAGCTCTTCAGTCTTTGAATAGCCAACAGACCAGCTTCCAGTGATTTCAGACAATTGCTCGGCTCATACTGGGACAGAATCACTGTTAAATGTTTCCAATTGTACACTTCATTAGAACTTTTCAATGCATCTTTAACTTCTTGGAGCTAGAATTCATTGTGCACATTTGATTGCAGCCCAATGTCTGGTGCTGATAAACCTTGTTTCTTGGTGTAAGGATGCTCAGTATAATTAAAGACTATTCATGGCAGCTAGCAACAGAAATCCTTTTCCAGATGTTAGAGCTTTCACAGCATTGTTTCTATTTTTTTTTTAAAGCCATTTTTTTGCCTTTCTCAAAAACTCAGAGGCAGTCATTTACTGCTGAACCTGTGTTCTGTTTCAGCAGTTTTTGCTTTATTATAGCAAACTTTTAAAATCTTTTGAGTAAATTCTTAAATGGCAAATAATTAGGAAAGGAGAGGTGGAGAAAATTAAGCTAAAAATATTTGTTGGTGGCTTTGTGCATCTCACTGCTCTGTTCTAACTAGAAAGTGTTTGAGGCAGAGACAGTGTTGATGCATTACACAGGGAGAAAGAGTGTTTCCATATACTAATAAAAACTTTGCAAAACTTTCCCTAGCAGAAAATATGGATTTGTTGTGCAATTAGTCCCTATATCCTGCCAAGTCTGTCATGGTCTATATTAGTGTTTATAGAAGAAAGATTCCACACCAGACCAAAGCATAGGCAACCTTAGATACTTCACCTAAGACCTCTCCATTTGTGTCACGAATAATTGGGATGATAAAAGCAAGATCACCACCCTGAAAATTGACTAAGAGCTGTTTTGGCTTCTGCAGGCCCCGGAATTAAAGTTTCTGAAATTGGTTTCAGGCATTTCTGCACTGCTGCAAGCAGCAGCCTCTGACTATGTGCCGTTTATCAGTGAGAAGGGTCTTGCTGCATAGGGAAATCTTTAAGGTAGGATACAAATTTAAAGTGTATACAGATTTAAAGTGTAACAGCTATTCTGTAGTAACTATTGTATAGGCAGGTGTTCTGCACAGGGGGTGGAAGGAAATGTGGGGGTAGAGGTGGTCCAGGGCTCTTTCTGGATGTCAGTAAGAAAGGTCCAACAACAAATGGCATATTAAAATAGCGACTTCAGGAAGACATAGAATAAAGAGGGATATCTATATGGAGTAAATATTACATTCCTTCAGGTGCTGGGAACCCCAATTTCACTCAGCATCAGATGGACTCCATACGGATTTTCCCATGGTATGGTGCGCAGATGCTATCCATGAAGAAGTTCCCAGCATTGGAAGGGACATAAGGTTTACTCTTCTATCGATAGTCCTCTTTTTAGTTTATTTTCTGAAAGCATCTATTCTAATATGCCTTTTATTGTTGGGCGTTTCTTACTGACACACTGAAAGAGCCCTGCACTCTCTTTCTCTCGCTTTTCCACCTGCACTCCCTGCTCCCCACTCCCCGTCTCCGCCCAGTGCAGAGCAATACATTTATTTTGGAAACCAGCACTGTCCCTGTGGTGAACTCTTTTGATATTCCAGAACAGCTACCCTGCAGCTTTCCATTTATAGACGTTGAGTAACAATTCCCAGTCTCCAAAAAAATTGTAACCCTGAATTGCCCATACTTAAACATTACTTATAGTGTATACAATAGTTATGAACATATTTTAAACACATTATTGGGTACTGAACTGAGCAGTACTTTTCATAAGGAATTTCAGCTCTGCTGTTTTTATGTATATGGCAGAACAGGACTACAACCTGACGTTGTGCACTTGGGTGTGTCAGCAGGTACCCTTAAATTCACCCTTCTTTAATCTTCTTTCATTTAAAATTGTGTAGCTTTTGTAAGGGTTTCGTATTGTGAATAGGCACATCACAAAGAGTTTTTAGAGGCTCAAAAGGGCACCTTTCCTTCCTTCTGAATATTTGGTGATGTTGGGCAATTGGAAGTTAGAGGACCATCACTGCAAACCACCTTCCAGAGTGATGGGACAGCTCCAAAAGATGACTGGGCACCCTGGTACCTGTTGGCTGAAAGAATTTGCAGCTCACACTGAGGTAATGGGAGGCAAGCCTGGTGGCACAGTAAGACTGTAGCACAAAAAATTATAGCAAACTGAGAACAAAATCAGAATGTATTCTATGTTATGATGTAGACAGCAGAATCTGAGCACCAACTACCTCCAGAACAATCTGCAAATAAGTAAAGAACATATGCTGATAGAACAAAAATCTCTTGCATTGGCCCAGGCGTGCAAGCAACTTTTGAGATTTCTACATCAAAACTAATCACAAATGATTTTGTGCTCTTCTCCTCAATGACATAGCTTGACTCTCCTTTGTGCTTACAGTGTAGCAAGCCCAATATGATACACTACTCTTTTACTGGGCTTCTTGGGGAGGATTCTTGTATGGGAGGGATGGTATCACAGAGTCAACCATCTAGGACAGGTGACTCAGCATTTATTGAAAACAGGGTACCCTTGTTTCCCTCCAGGTGCCAGGAGCTGTCTGAAATCTGATCAGCACATGCCACTCAAACACACTTTCTGCTTGTGAGCCTCTACCAGGAGTCTTCCACATACTAAGTCAGCTCAATCCGCTGCATGTTTAGATCCCAGTCAACAATTTGCTTTTAGAAGTTGTCTAGTATGGAAGTTCTGTAATTTAATCATTCCTGTGAACATGCAGGGTGAAATTACTAATGGGTTTTATGACAAATATAATAATATTGCTAAGTGTTGTGCTTGGGCTTGCCAGGTGCTCCACTGGTGGCATTGGTGTGGACTGATCACATCCCTGAAAGTCTAACTCTTAATCTAAAACAAAGGCAGTACTGAAGGAGCAAATAAAATATATATCTTAGAGATGTGGAGAGTGTGCCAAGAACATAAACCTGGTTCGGTGTCCTGCTCACATGTTGGCTAACCATTGGGAAGTTTTCTCCTAGATTGTATATCACCAGGTCAGCATATGGACTTCTGCAGAGAAGCCATGACAGAGAAGTCCATGCAAAGCAATTAATAGGACTTTAGCAGGTTATTGACATTCATGATACCATTTTACTTCTCTCCTACCATAAACTGAACCACTTGCAGCTTATGAGTAAAACCTCCTCAGAACATCATTTTGTTTTAGACTGTGTCATCTGGCTTTTGAAGAAACAGAAAAGTATAATAGCTATAGAGCGTTAACTCATAGGTTTCTGGTTTTCTGTGGGAAATACTGAAGTGAGGAGTTTTTGGTGGGTTTTGCAGACAGTTCATGCTGGCTGAGCACACTATGAATGCACACAGATTCCAGAGCTTTGCAAGTGACTTCTATTTAAGCCAGGAAAACAGCAGACTTTGCAGCATTGCTTGAAACATTGTATTTATAACTCCTACCCCTGTTCTGTGCTCTGACTGGCTCAGTTCTCAAATGGTGTCTGTGAGCGGACTGGACACCTTATTTCTACCACGGATATGGTAGAAGCTCCTTTACAGCATCAGAAATTCCTAAGGAATATCTCCAATATTTGCTGTGGCTTCTTTCTGGAAGTGTTTCCATCTTTCTGGTCATGGTACCTCGGCACATGTGCCAAGTAAATGATAATTTATATAAAGTTCTGGGTCTTTTCTGTATGGTTTGTTATAGAACCATAGAATCATTTAGGTTGGAAAAGACCTCTAGGATCATCTAGTCCAACCTTCGTCCAACATCTTCCTGACCCCTAGACCATGTCTCGAAGCACCACATCTACCCATTTTTTTAACACCTTCAGGGATGGTGACTCTACCAATTCCGTGGGCAATCTGTTCCAACGGCTAACCACTCTTTCAGTAAATAACTTCTTCCTCGGTAAAGAACTTCTTCCTAAATTTTCCTTCTTACTTCCCATCCCCTTACTCAATACGGCATAGTACAGTGGAAGAAAGTATTGTGCTGATATACTAAATACACTGACACGCTTCCTATCAACCTTACAAGGGTGTCAGGAGATGCTGTGGCTCTGTTGCCTTCAGCTGTATCCTCTTTGTCTGTCTTAAAATGAGAATGTTGCCTTGCAGTCTATGTAAACCAGTTTGAACTGTGCGGTGTTATGCATGTGTCCTTACTACAGCAGTACATCCCCAAAGAATAAACCAAATCCTTTTTTGGCTATAGGACATCAGTAAAAGACTGACATTATTCCTTCCTCAGCTCTGAACAGTCTGGGGGTGTTCCTCTGATGCCATATACACTATGATGAGGGATTGGCATACATGGGAAAGGATTGCTTCTGCAGAGAATACATACCAGATAAAGTGGGAATTTCAGACTATTTGTAAGAAAACATCATCTGAGATTACATAAGGCTTAGTGTTTTAACTGTTTATATAGCTAGGCAGACAGAAGGATGTAGAGAGACTGTCATTCTAAAGACTGCCACATTAAATTATTCCCTAAATCAATCATTGCTGTTCTTGATTTTTTAAAACTCATACAACACATTGAAACAAGAGGAAGAACCCAAATACAGAATAAAACTTAAGCTATAAATCTGCTGAACTTACCAGAGTTATTCTGAAGCTAATTATATCTGTATGCAAAGCAAATGAAGTGAGAACTGAATTAATGAAGACTAGCTACCTCCCACAAGCTAATGAGGCATGCTTTATACCAATAGATCTTTAAATTGAAAAATTAACCATACAAAAGAAAGAAAAAAAGAAAGAAAGAAGGAGAGAAAGAAAGAAGGAAGGAGAGAAGGAGAGAAAGAAAGAAAGAAGGAGAGAAAGAGAGAGAGAAAGAAAGAAAGAAGGAGAGAAGGAGGGAAAGAAAGAAAGAAGGAGAGAAAGAGAGAGAGAAAAAAAGAAAGAAGGAGAGAGAGAAAGAAAGAAATGAAGAAAGAAAAGAGGAAGAAAATTACTAAAGAAGAGCAGAGGAAGTTTATTATGAGTAGTACAGAAGATGAGAGAAGCAGTAAGACATACTTTTCTAAGAATCTAGTTATCTTTCTCTTTTTCTTCTCTGGTTTGATAGGCACTGTTAGTGCCACTGGGCTAAAGAAAACAAGAAAACCCTGTTGATTTGGAGCAGGTTTTTCATTCCTCCTTGGACAATTTCCATGGTATTTAATTTTAAGGATATGTGCCCAGCACTGTGTAGTAGGAGAGGCAGCTGAGTTGGCCGAGGCTGATTCTCTATCAGCCAGTAAGATAAGTGAGGGTTATTTTGGGGTGGTGTTCTGTGGTCCACTCCACCCATTCCTCATTGAGCTTCTATTTTTTCCCTTTTATAATCTCCTATTTCATTCTATCTGTCCGTTGTACTCTTTTACTTTCATAAATCAGAATCCTCATCTTCAACTCATTTCTTTTCCCTGTTGTTGTGCATCTGCAGCCATATTTTTATCTGGTGAGATGGGACGTCTTTGCCAGTCACTAGGTGAAATAGTAATAACAAAGTGTTTGGATCAATATCTCATCTGTTCAGAAGAAACGTGTAAATCTATGCCTTAAAGGGGCTACATGCCATCTGTTTTGTTGAAAAACATATTTACTATATTTATTTTACATGAGGAGATATAATTTCAAAAGCAATGAAAGTACTACATAATCATATTTGATAATGACAGAATCTAAATTTGGAACATTTCCCTGAAATATACACTACCTTTAACAGGCTCTTGAATCATTTGCAGCCAATATTGTGTTGCAGCTTTTGTTAAAGCAAACTGAAAATTAACCAAAATGAAAAAATAGAAAGGTAAACAAAATTGAAAAGAGAGATACAGTAGCAGCAAGGAGGTGAACAAAATTTTCTTGAATACAAGCTACCTCAATTCCTTTACTTTATATATACGTCATCATAGAATCATAGAATATATTGGGTTGGAAGGAACCTCTGAAGGCCATCCGGTGCAAGCCCCCTACAATAAGCAGGGACATCTCTAACAAGGTCAGGTTGCTCAGAGCCCCATCAAACCTGACCTTGAAGGACTCCAGTAATGGAACTTCCACCACCTTCCTGGGCAACCTATTCCAGTGATCCACCACCCTCATATTACAGAAATTCTGCCTAATGTCTAACCTAAGTCTACCCTTTTCTAGCTTAAAGCCATTACCCCTTGTCCTGTCCTATCTATGGTAAAGTCTAATAATGAGATTAGTAAAACTGTCTTTGCAACAGAAATCTATTTCACCTGTCATCATCAGTGAAACTAATATTAACAATTATAAGATGCTGAAGAATCACTTTTTCTATTACTATCCTAAATAACTGCTTAAAATGAAAAAAACCCAACTTATTCCTGGAATGAATTTCATATAGGAAACAGGGCTGAAAAGAGAGTCCCAATTCGTTCTCATGGGCCACAGCTGAACGAAATCTTCTTCTGATTCCTGACAGATATGTTTTACCTGTTCCTGAAAATACAAAACTAAACAACCTACCACACCCTCCAATTTCAGTTATTGAAATGTCCCTACTGAAACAACAAATTATATCTGCGCTTGACTATTCTTACTTTTAGAAAGTTTTCCCAAGGTTTAACCTGTTAATATTTGTTTAGGTAAAATAAGACTCAATCTTTTAGGGTCAAATCTTGCAAAATATTAATAAAATCTGAATAAGTTATGAAACATATTAGTTTCCTATTTCCCTCCCTGCAACCCCGTTAATCTGTTTGCTTATTTGTGCCCCCTGCACACCTTTTTTTTACAAAGGTACAAAGCCCAGGAAGTTCTGGGGAAAAAGCTGGCCAGTATCACCTTGTTGTGCAGTTCTGAGAGATCTGCCTGCTTTAGACAAGGCATTTGAAATGTGATAGCTAATGTGAAATCAGTCAGTTCTTCAGAAGCATATTGCTTACAAATAATAACATATCGTGGCTGGACTTCATTTGCTTTGTGGCTGGTGTACATCTCTACTTGGCAGCAAGCAACCTGATAAGGTGGACCATTGTTCAAGAGAGTTCTCTTAAATGCATGTGAACTTTAGAGGATTTTATTTGATTTATTGGTTCTTAATTCCTAATTGGCACATCTCCCAGCAAAAGTGAGTAGGCAAAGTCCCTACATTGTGGAATGTTCAAGTACAAATGTAAGTTACCTAGAATCATAGAAACATAGAATCATAGAATGGTTTTGGGTTGCAAAGGACATTAAAGATCATCTACTTCCGCTCCCCAGCCATGGGCAGGAACACTTCTCACTAGACCAGGTTGCACAAGGCCCCATCCAACCTTGTCTTGAAGACATCCAGAGGTAGAGCATCCACAACTTCTCTGTGCAGCATGTACCTGTGTTTCACCACCCCCATAATAAAAAACTTCTTCCTAATTCACTATAAGCCCTTGTAAAATGTCCTCCTCAGTTTTCTTGTAGGCCCTCTTCAGATACTGGAAGGTCACAATGGGTTCTCTTCAGAGCCTTTTCTTCTCCAGGCTGAATAAGCCCAGCTCTCAGCCTGTCCTCGTAGGAGACATTTGAGCCCTTTGATCATCTTCGTGGCCCTCCTCTGGACCTGTTCTAACAGGTACATGTTCTTCCTGTGTTGGGGCTCCAGAGCTGGATGCAGTACTCCAGGTGGGGTCTCATGAGAATGGAGTAAAGGGGCAGAATCACCTCCCTTGACCTGCTGGCCACACTTCTTTTGATGCAGCCCAGGATATGGTTGGCTTTCTGGGCTGCATTGGCACATTGCTGGCTCATGTTGAGGTTTTCATCAACCAATATGCCCAGAGTATTTTAGTTTTAGACTTTAAAAAACAATTTATGGCATCAAGGAATTAAGGTTCACTTGAGAATTCTGTATGAAACTAGAACTGATTGATTAAAAGGTGTGAATGTAACAGTATTGTTTCCAGATGTTTGTGAGAGCTGTATTCTTGTAATTGAATCATGTCTTTGCATGTTTTTTTTATCATATTACTTCTGAATTCATGCACAGTGACATGAATTTCAGTATAACATATAACTTACATCTGCTTATTTATTCCTTTTCACCTGCTCTATCACATTTCTTACTAGGCTTTTGTGACATATTAAAAAAAACAACTTTAACTCATCTTTCTGATGAGCTTTTTGAAGAGCCAATTTACTGGTATTGGCTCTGACATAAGTATATCAGCAGAGATGAACAAGAGTGTGTTTCTGTTCTTTCATGTTTAAGCTGGTTCAAGCTGTCAGGCTGAATGATTTCTACATTGCTAACCTTAGCTCAGGGGAAAGCCTTGGCCTCATCTATAGAGCTGAATAAAATCAGTTTTATATGAAGACAATCCTACTGCAAGAAAAATGTATGGGTATACACAAGTTACTTTAATTAAGGGAAAACATAATTTCCTCCCCATTGTAAGGATAGTTCTAATTTCCTGTGTTTTTATAGAACCGAAAACTTAAAGTGTAATCCCATATACTAATTTTCAAAATGAATCTGAAATATTATTACAGCTTTTCAGATGTGTACCTACTCATACAGAGGAGCAAAAAATTTAGTGTTTAATAGCCTAGGGAACAACTTTTAAATAATATCCAGAGAAGGAAGGCAGCCATTTACTCTTTATCATTATGGGTTGCAAAGATGATAGATGTATCTGGTTATACATACATGTACATTATATACCTTCACAAACAGGATTCTACTCCATTATACTTTCTTCCTGAAATTTTCCTTTACAAGAAAACTAGTGTAAAAATATTTGAATCACATATCAAGACTATTCTAATATATTCAGTAAGCTGTTGGCTCCATTTTGATCCATATGCTTTAATTGCACTGCATCTCAAAACCAGGAGATACTAAGGTTTAGCTAATGCAACTTTTTATGAATACTCTGTGTGTAGACATGGTTTACAGTTCTGAAAAAAATAAGTTACTTCCTATTCACTAATTCAGACATCCTTCCTGTATTAAGAAATAAAAAATCCTTTTTAAAGTGTTCATGAATCAGTCAGACCTAGATTTATTTTCAAAAATTCATTTTTGCCAACTAAAAGTTAGAAGCATAGGTGTTGGGATTAACTCTTGGCTCAGAAGAGGAGCAAGATGGGTGCTTTCTCATTCATTCGTATTAAGACTGGTAAGCTGAATCATTGTGGTGGGTTAACCTTCGCTGAGTGCCAGGTGCCCACCAAGCCACTCTATTACCCCCCCCCCCCCCCCCTCTCCCCCCCCCCCCCCCCCCCACCA
>VZZY01025706.1:0-29926 GCA_013400335.1 Eurystomus gularis | reverse complement strand
GAAGAGCCTTGGTGCTGTGCGAGCACTGCTCAGCAGTAGTCACAACATGGGTGTGTTATCAACACCCTTCTGGCTCCCGGCACAAAACACTGTACCATGAGGGCTGCTATGCGGAAAGCCAGCTTAGTCAGACTCACTACAACCATGCTTTGAAATAACATCTCTTTGAATATAGAGACAGTCTAAACTGGTAGTTTAGATATAATGCCTAGTGTTTAGAAGACTAATGGCAGGGGAGATCAATTCAACCCTCAGGAAGCACGGCTGGGATCAGCTGCACTTAGTGTCTGGTTTCTGAATGATCATCATTATTTATGATGAGCCACATCACAAGTCACTCCAAATGATTCCTAAACCTTGTAAAACAACAGTTCATGGTATTTTCTTTAGCTTACTTTTGGACAGTCCTTTGCTTCACAGAAATACTAGCTTAACTATGATTCAGTATACCTCTAGTGAATAGAGCTGTCAGGACGTTTAACATTCCTAAGTGGCAGATTTTTTGGCAACCTTGTTTTCTTCTCAAACACCTATAAAGATAACGATCACCACACCATTTAATCAGGAATAGCTGGAAAAGTATCGCAAAAAAGACAACAATGGTCATTGTTCAGATAGTAAATTCTTAAAAAGGAAAGAAATAACAAATTAATCTTGCATTTCCTCACACAGGTAGTTTCAGTTCAATTAATGTTGGTGGAATGAGTGTGTCCACAAAAGTGAAGAAAAAGGACACAAACCAAATATGCTAAAGACTGCTCACACCTTTTGTTGTCAGTCCAGATCTAGATAACTCTCCTAATATTTTTCATTGTAAAAAGGGTTGTCACATAGACACCTCTCTAAGCTTTACCTTGCCTGCTGGTAAACTTGGATGGAAAGGATAATTTTATGTGACTGTTGTGGGCTTGTCTTCTCTGACCTATGTTTTTGTACCTTGACCATATCCTCAATGGCATCCTTGGAGAGGATTCCCTCAGCAAACACATATTTGAACAAGGATTTAGCACAGGTGTTTATGCCTTTAAATATGCTGTACCTAAACATGTTTTTTTTTCTTGTTTTTGTTTTTACTCTTTTCCTCCTCTCCTTTCTTTTATTCTTTAGTATAATTTCAAGCTTTTGAAACGTGCCTTCTTATTTTATATAGCCTCCATTATTGTGTCGTTTAGCCATGCTGGCTTCCTTCTTTATGATGTTTCTAAAAGCATTTTGGCAAAAGATGAATATCTGTTTTGAATTTCTAACGTGTTGTTTGCCAACCATTTTCAGCTTTGGCTTCCTCTTTTAATTTATGTTTAGAAGTTTTTCTCATTTTAATGTAATTCTTCTTGAAATTAAACACTGCTACAGTGGCCGTATTGCTTTTCTTACTCCTGAAAGATAATTCCTATTTGTTCATCAGGGTCTTTGAAAGTAAATTTTAAGCCAGGTCTGCAAATGTTCAGCCTCTCATGATCACTATTGCTGTCCTAGTAGAGCAATCTTGATAATATTTTTCCTTTTTGGGTCTTGAATTTCATTCATTTAAGGATTTTATGTTACTTATTATTCACCCATTTACCTGATTTGTCCATGATACACAGAGGAAACTATCCCAAATCAGGATAAAGCATTTTGAAAATAAAACAGGAAGTCTAAAAGAAGTTAGTCAACCACCTCAAAGTCTCATCATTTTTAGATGAAAAGTACCTCTTGTAACAACTAGGAGCTTCCCAGAAGGGTGACTTTAGAGTCTAAGTGTTTCTAGAAGTTGTATCTATACATCAGTATGTATCTATACATCAGTATGTATCTATACATCAGTATGTATCTATATCTATATCTATATCTATCGGTATTGTATGAAAATGTTAGTGTAAAATGTAATTCTGCGTACAGTTATTTACTATAATCATATCTCTGCCTTAGGGTTTTTTTAAAGCTTCTCCATCAGAAAATAACCTAAATATTGTTAAAGATATTTCTGCTATTGGAAGGTTCCAGGCAAAGTAGGTGACAAAAATATAACTGGGTAAACTGCAGCAACAGTCTGGAAATTATATTGGCAATGTAGGAGACATAATAAAGATATGAGACTGTGCCCCAATTCTCTTTATTTCAGAAGGAAGATATGAACAAGGCCTTGAATTCTGTTGCTTTACTAATTGGAAAAAACATTTTTCTTGGTTTGTAAAAAAAATCCCACAAACAAAGAAATTAAATATAGCAAATCAGAGAAGAAAGGAGAAACTTGACCTAACTTAGAAAAAAGGCACACCAGGAAAAATTCAGTACACCTCTGGGATAGTTGGAGAATTTTACAAGCAGGAGTATGCTTAAAATCAGGGGGAGATAAGAGGAAAACTGAAAGGTTTAGAAAACCTTGAGCTCTTTCCAGCAGATAACAGTAATATTGCCTGCCGTTCCCAGCAAGTGAAATTGAATTGCTTTCTCACTTTTAAATTTAGAGGTATTAGTGTATTACTCTCAATAAATTGAAGTTTGGATGATAAATCCCAGTGTAAAAGCTACTTTCAATTCCCCATTTATTGGAAAGGAAAAAGTCTTTGTGTAAGACATGTCCATTAGAGTTCTCCGATTTGTCATACAGCTCTTAATGGAGGATGTTTAACTCACCTTTAAGTTCTGTTGTTATCTTGCTCTAACAAAACAGATAGATACAAACAGAAATAGAAGGAAATAAGCAATCTGGAAAATATGCCTTTTTGTTGATGTTTGCAAGACTTGAAAGGACCAGTATTTCTGTCAACAGTCCAGACTCCGGATTGACAGTCAGCCGAAACAGTTACTCTGGGTGCAGACTGAATTTACGCATATCACATAATCTCATTAGCCTTATCTCCAATCCTTTTACTCAGGCAAGTTCAACTAGGCAAGAGTCTCATTTGTTGCACCAGCTCCCTCTAGGGTCTTCTGTAGTTCAGTGGTGATGGTAACATGCTTGATGGGGTTCTGGTAGCACACAAAGCTTACTAGCAAATTGTACCCTCTTTAGCTCTTTCTCTCATGCTACTGCATCAACTGCCATTTTCATTAATGGCTCCAGGTTACCAGAACATGTTATGAACTTATACCTGCTCATATATATTCGACCTCCCAGTCAAGGTATACCTGCTAAGCCTAAATTCATACTGAATCTGTACATTGGGAAAGTCTGCCGGTCATTATGAGAATCAAAGTCTAGTGTGAACTTCATGGAGCAAGACATTAGCCTGTTCTATTGCAGTGGATCTGCTGTGATGAGTTTGCTAAAGGGTATTACAGAAAATACAATAATTCATAAGGAAGTTTTAGTCTTTCCAAGTCTTTTCACTTGGCTGCAGAAAATATAGATATATACCAGTAACCAAGCAACATTTTCACATTTCTTTTACAAATGAACTATGGACTATCTGTTTATAATGAAATCCAGCTTTCATTAAAACTGTCAATATTCATGAGTAAATTTAACTTTTCCCAATTCGGTCCAGAAACACCAACTTTACAAGTCCCTGTAATTAGAAGGGTGAGCAACAATCCCCTGAAGCTAAAAGGAGTTACTGCATGACATTTGATGATATACCATAAACTACTCATAGGAGGCTCTATGTCATTTTAATTCAGTGCTGCACATTTTCTGGTGCCTATGCATTGTGAAATGATGAAAATTCATTCTGCACTTTATCAGCAGCAATAAAAATACTTTCATTAAGTTAGAAGAGAAAACATCAATAATTTAAGATCTATCTTCTTAATTCTGGATTAATTTTAATGAAATTTAAAGATGAGCACATTTTGATTAAAATTATAAACTCACAAGGCAACACTCTTCCAGCCTGTTTTGTTAGTCAAAATTGAACATGTTCAGTTATTATCAGAAAGAAATTATACCTTTTATACATATATTCTACATATCTATCTGTAGAGGTAAAGTAAAATTCTGCAATAAGCTCAGAGATATAGAATATACGTAACTAAATACCTATCTTTCTGAAACAGGATTAGCATTATGAAATTTAGAGATAGAGCAACTTACTGAAACAGTAAAGGTTATTCATAGTACAACATGCTTATAGTCTGCTTTGTCAATCAAAATTCAACTTACTTGATAAGCTTCAAAAAAAAGTGCATAGTTATTTGGTTTCTGTTTTTATCAGTTGAAAATTCTCATGTTGGTACTTGGATACAAGAGGACCAAAATTAAACAAAGATATTGGTCTCTAAATCATATTTTTTAGATTGTCAGGACTCTTCTGTTGAGCTCCAGCTTTTCCAAAGCAAGATTAAGTAACAACATATTTCTTACAGAGACATCTTAATGGGGCAAGTGACTGTGGCAAGCAATCTAAAGCACCAGAATTTCATGAGTCTTAGAAGGAGCGATGTTATAAAGTCACATCTTTAAGTCACTGAAAGAAGCACAGGAAAACAACAGACTGAGAACTGTGCCTCTATTTTGCTGTTATTCCAGTGTTACACAACAGGAATTGCAGCCACTGAAGTGTCTATAGCTGTTGAAACGAAATACATACGACATCTACCCACGTTCAGTTTACTTTAGGTATCTAAAAATCTATAAACTGTGCATTAAACAGGAACTTTTTTTTTCTTGACTTCAAGCTTCAAGGGCCTATATATCCACTCTAAAAGTGGAGAAATCAAGAAGATACACACAACGCTTGTTTAGACATGATTCAGGTGGGGAGTAGCTAGAATCTTCTATCAGCCTTCAAACTCTATTTCATAACTGTCTCTGAGCATTCTCTTGCAGTCTTCTGGAGGCTGTCTTGTTATAACTGTATGGCTTTCATTTTGGTTTATTTACAATACAGAAGCGAAGCAGTGACTGTTTCTGTGAAATAAATTCTAACTGAATAAAAACTACAACTGCTTTTCTGCGCTTATATTCTGGTTTAACCCCAGTCAGCAACTAAACATCACACAGCCACTTGCTCACTCTCCCTACAGCAGGATGTAGAGGAAGAGAGTTGGAAGGGTAAAAGTGAGAAAACTCATGGGTTGAGATAAGAACAGTTTAATACTTGAAATAAAATAATAACAACAACAATAAATTGTCATGAAAATGAAAATAATAATTTTAAAAAAAGAGGAAGAAATAAACCCCAAAAGACACAAGTGATGCAAGTTAAAAACAATTGCATACCACCAACCAACTGATGCCCAGACAGTCCCCAAGCAGCGGTCCCCAGACAACCTTCCCCAGCTTTATATGCTGAACGAGACATGATACGTTATGGAATATGCTTTTAGTCAGTTGGTGTCAGCTTGTCCCAGCTGTGTATCCTCCCAACTTCTTGTGCATCCCCAGCCTACTCACTGGTGGGACAGTGTGAGGAACAGAAAAGACTTTGACTCTGTGTAGGCACTACTCAGCAATAACTAAAATATCCCTGAATTATCAACAGTATTTCCAGCACAAATCCAAAACATAAATTCACACTTGCTACTATGAAGAAAATTAACTCTACCACAGGCAAAAATTTGGTCTTTAATGTATTCATGGATCTGCATGATCTAATGGTAATTATTTAGATCAACAAAGGGATGAATAATGGGAATCACAAAATTATAAAAATACTTGTTGGAAGGGACCTCTATATGCCAAGTAGTCCAGCTTTCCTCATGAGGCCTGTCCAACCTGACCTTGAATATTTCCAGGGATGGGGCTTCTACCACCCCTCTGAGCAACCTGTTCCTGTGTTTCACCATCTGTACTGTAAAAAATTTCTCCCTGATGATTTGGTTCTGTTTTGGTACCCAAGCCACTCCGAATCACTATGAAAATTTAACAATGGAAATCTTAAAGAAAACACATATTTTTTAAAAAAACCACATCAAGCTGCTTTGATGGGCACAGATGGTATGAGAGGCAGAAGATATATACCGGTGAGCTTTTTTTTTTCCCCCAGTGCTTGGTGATCGGATTAGAAGTGAGGTACATTATTAGAAGCTATAGGTGCTACAAAGTCCCTTCCTTTTTCAGTGGAAGTCAATACAGAAACGAAGTGCAGAATTTTAAGGCCTCAATATGTAACAAAAATTATTAAAAGTGATACGGATGAGAGAGCAAATAGAATTGTTAACAATGGAATAATTTACTTGGTATATACCTCAGCTTTCTAAATAGCAACTTCTGCCTATTACTTGCAAATGTGCTTGACAGCCAGTTAACTGTTAGCTGACTACAGTGAAAACCCATGCTACAAATATCAAATTGGTTCAAAGACCAAGATGTGTACTTTGGAATTATAGCTGTTCTGTGAGATATTCTCTACCTTTTTACTTATATGATGGATGAACTAAGATCTGTAAACATTTTGCTTCGGAACAGCATACAAAAACTTGTGCATTCTTATAAGGGAACAAAGGTTAATTCAAACCTGCTATCTGAGGGATGTTGTCAGTTTGTATTTAACACAGGGATTTCTGCATTGTTTTCTAAATGTTTATCTTTTCCAATTAATTCCCTCCACATGCAAAACCTTCCAGTGCACACGTGCCCTAAGAAGGGCAAAATCAGTTTGAATGCTAGGGTAGTTCTTGCACCCTGTAGTTTTTTGTTTGGTTTTGGTTTTGTTTCTTTTTTTTAAATACAAGCTTTCTGATACTATATTCCTGATAGCCAAATTCCCATTCTTTCCTACCTACGCACCTTGTAGGAATAAAATGGATACCCAAAGCTATCTCAGAATGGATTGCACTTCCCTCCTCAAATATGTCACCTTACTGTGCAAGGCAAGGTCTCTTCTGATTAAAAATAGGTCTCCTTGTTCTAATTCTCTGTGAAATCTCAGCATGGTTTTACTTATCTTTTTAGGTGGCGTTAGTCATCATGTTAGATGTCTTCGAAACATGAAAAAATATTCTGTAGTCTATTCCATCATTTGCCATCTCTCAGACTGGGGCTGAAATACCTATACAAGCATTAGCAATGGGATACAATGTTGTTAAAAATACTTGATTTCTAATGGAGATCTGCTCTGGTGACTGTGAAGGATACCCTCATCTTCACTGAATGCACAGAGAACTTAGGGACTAACTGTGTAGAATCTAGCTCATAAAGCACCTACAAATTAAGTAAAGTAGATCTTACCCTTAGTGCTGAAGTATTTTTAATACCTTGGTTTTAGTACCTCAGTTTCTCATTCTAATATGACAGACAACAGTCTGTCTGCTGTTGTTTTGTACCTAGATGAAGTTGTAGATCTTAAAAAAGGGTGTGTTTTTTCTTACTTCTTACACCGCAGAAGGATTAAAATACATTTTAAAACTTAAGGCAAAAAGTCCCAGGTCCATGAAGTCAGGAGGCTACTGGAAAACAAATCATACCTTCACTCCCCAGAAGTTCTTTGTTTCAGGATCCTTAAGAGTATCATGTCTTTAAACATACTTAAACTGAGATCTATTGCACTTTGTATTTTATTGTTTAAAAAATTATATTCACTAGTATAAGAGACTGTATTGGGTCTGACTGAGTTGATTTTCTCCATAGCAGCCCTCATGGTGCAGTGTTTTGTGCCGGGAGCCAGAAGGGTGTTGATAACACACCCATGTTGTGACTACTGCTGAGCAGCACTTGCACAGCACCAAGGCTCTTCCCAACATTGCACCCCTCAGTGGGATGGGGCAGGCAAGGTCTTGGGAGGGGACACAACCAGGACAGCTGACCTGAACTGACCAAAGGGATATTCCATACCGTATGACATCTGCTCAATTAAAAAGCTGGGGAAAGGGAGGAGAAGGAGGGGTCATTCCTTTGGTTCTCCAGAGCAACTGCTACGTGTCTTGGAGCCCCGCTTCCCAGGAGGGGCCAGACATCACCTGCTGATGGGAAGCAGAGAATAGATCTTTGTTTTCCTTTGCTCCCATGCGTGGATTTTGCTGAGCTTCACTTTGTTATCATTAAACTCTTTTGCTTTACCCACAAGGGTTTGTTTTTTCCATCTTGTTTTCCTTCCCCTTTTTGCTCTGCTGGGGAGGGAGAAAAAAGGATGGGGGGGGGGAGGAGGGTGATAGAGAGGCTTGGTGGGCTTCTGCTGCTCAGCCAAGATTAACTCACCACAGATATACACTCAGTAACACTAAAATAATGTTTGAGTTACAAGTAAAGAAAATCTTAAGATATTGAACTGTCTGATATACAGTTTGGTAGGACAGGACACTGTACCCATACAGTAGTTGCCATGAGAAAAATAGGAATATTGATAGAAAAACTCCGTTATGAATTAGTCAGTCTGCTATATAATAATATTACTCGTATGAGCAGACACTTTAGATCAAATACGTGATGTAAAAAAACTGAGCAAAAGGGAAAAAGACCAGAAAATATGATTTTTCATTAAGTTCTTCTGGTCATACAGTTTTTAACTTGCTTATTCAGACTCATTGAATTAACAAGAATCTTGACAATGGTCTCATTAATTTGTCATAGCAGTCATCATCTCAAAGTGTGCCCAGAGTATGTACACAATCACAGACAGAATTTTTTGCAATGAACTTTTTGTCTAGATTCAAGTATGTGCTTAACTGCTTTCCTAAGCAGAGGTTTTAGTGGTAATGATTTTTTCCACGTTGAGTCTTACAACCCTTCAGCATTGTTATCTGTCTTTTGACTATTTTAATGTTTAGGAGTTGATGGAAATTCTCAATTTTACAGTTTCCTACTAACTGGCAGAATTTGCAGTCAGGATGAGATGAACCTACTGCTGTCTTATGACTTCTTTCCCAAAGTTAAGCATAAATTCTTCACTTAATTCAGATTTCTAACTCAGGTGAAATCTCCAGGTATCAAGCAGACAAACTGTCCACAATAATTAGCTCTTTCTGTACCGAGACATTTTCATCAGTTCCTTACTAACATGGAGAACTGAAAAGTCACTCTCTTATAAAGGATCTCAGACTATTCTCTTTGGGCCCAGTTTTCATATGAAACTTTATATATTGACTGGTAACATTCATATATACCACTTACTGGCCTAATATAAATTTTCTAACAGCTGCAATCTGTTCTAGATTGTTTCTTTTTAGAAATCTTCAGGGTTTGTTCTCTGCAGCTTCTGGTGCATTAGCATGTATACCAAACCTTACTACATTTGCTAAGTGTTTTTTACAGCTGTCATATGAATTTAGGTCCTTGAACACAACTTCTTCCACTAATTTTTTGACTAAGCAGTGTCTTTTTCTAATTTTACCTATATTGAACTTCTAACCATTAAGTGTCTACTTTATTTTCTTTATCAGATTTCCTGACCAGTTGGAATGTTCAGGGAATGTGATGCAGTTACTCCATGTATGTGTTCAGGCCCAGAGGGCACCGACAGCCCTGATTATCCCTGCCTGGCCCTTGGGGACCCACTGACCCTGTCTACAGCCCAGGAACCTACGTCAGCCTTCAGGGCCATCAGCTCCCAGTGATGCTCCACAGCAGGGCCAGTCTCCAGCTCCCCAAAGCCCTGCCCTGCAAGGCCATGGGTCTAACCAAGCTAGGCCCAGCCACAGACCAATGTTCTGGCCCAGCCTCTGACCAAGCTCCTCTCTGATGGCGCTCACTCCTCTGGGAATAAGCTGGGACTTGCTGTTTGGGGCTTTAAGCCAGCCCTTCATTGCAATCTCTTCTCCTTGGCTGTTCTCATTGTGTTTGGCACCTAGGGCTGCAGGATTTGCATGGGGATCGGCTCCTTGTTGTCTGCCATTCTGTGGAGGAAACATGGCCTTCATGCTGATGTTGCAAGCTCCTCCCTGAGGAGGCTGGGATGTCTTGTTCAGTCCTGGGAGCTCGACCCTTGTCATGAGCAGTGTCCTGAGCCTTCATTGCTGGTACCAGGCCTGAAATGAGAAAAAGTGTAAAATATTCAGTTGATCATACTGTGGAAATGCAATATAAGGAGAAAAGGCACACCCATATAAAATGTTCAGTACAACTCTTTATGAAGAAGTGTACAGGAGAACAGGATGAGAAAAGCAGCACCCCAGTTTCGATCCTGCTATTGTCACAACTGCAAAAGGCATTGCCAGAGTCCCCTTAGATTTCCAGATTTGCTTTCTAATGGAGAACAGATCCTTGGCCCCAAGCTTTATAGCTGGATCTGACATTATTTTTGTGGTTGTCAGCAGGAGCAGTTTTGGTGTGAAGAGGTATCACTTCCGACACTAGCAGCAGGGTGTGCAGTAGCATCCTTCTTGGTAGAGTGTGTTACCAGGCCCTGCGCATGGCAGAGCTATGGGACCTGTGCTGGGATTGGCTCCTTGTCACCTGCCGTTCCCTGGAGGAAACGCGGTCTTCCCCGCTGATGGTGTTCAGTCCTCTGGGAATAAGCTGGGACTTGCCATTGGGAGCTTTGAGCTTGCAGCTCACTGAGATCCCTCCTCCTTGGCTGCTCCCACTGTGTTTGGCACCCAGGTCTGTGAGACCTCCATGGGGATTGGCTCCTTGTCGCCTGCTGTTCCCTGGAGGAAGTGTGACCTTCCCACCTACAGTGCTTGTCCTCCCCAAGGAGGCTGACATGTCCTGTTCAGTTCTTGGAGCTTGGCTCTGGTGACTAGCAGTGTTAGGAGCAGCATCCTGAGCAGTTCCCTGCTGCCATCTCCCACTACTTGAGATGTTGTAGCCCCGAGTATGCAGAACCCTGCTGTGGCCATCCTGGTGCCAAGTCAGGGATGTCCTCTGGCCCCTCTCTGGGGCCCCAGCACAACCATCACGTTGGTCTCTGTGGGAAGCTCTGCAGTGCTGGTGGCCTAAGGAATGACATCGCCTCCTTCCTGCATTGTGTGGCCAAGTTCTCCCTCCTTGAGTCTGGCTGGTGGAACTGTTGTACCATTTGAGGCAGTACAGTGCATAGTTACTCTCTCCCACCTTGCGAAAGATGTAGCAGAAAGGCCACTGGCACATTAGGCACACAGGTCTTGTAGAGGACCAGTCCAATATACAGGGAAAACAGAAAATGTGCCTGCACCAGCTCATGCTGGCTTTGTCACTAATGACTTGTGGAGCCTCCCTCTTTGGAGCTACTCAAAAGCTGCCTTGACAGACCTGCCATAGGAAGTCTCATATGCTCCTGGTCCCTGAACTAAGGGAGCCAATTCCTCCTTTTTTGCCTTGCGAGTATGCTCCTCTAGAAAGCAACCTAGTTCTTCACTGAGGCTGTAATGAAACCCACAATGCTGTCTCAGAGTCTTACAAAAAAGACATCTACTTTTTTTTAGAATCTGAATTTTAAATCTTATCATTAGCTCCCAGCATCTTCAGAGAGAAAAATAAATGACACAAGTGTTTGGTATATTCCACACTTAAAATTTAAAAAATTCTGACATTTCTTTTTTAATGAACCATATTGGTAGTTTAGTTTTAAATGCCTCTTTTTGCATAAAGGACTAGAAATTTTTTCTGCCTACAGATTCAGATTTCTGGAGTAAAACCCCTAACTGGCTTGCCTGTTATGCAGACAGCACTCTGCAAATTGTTCACCAATTTTTGCATCAATGCAGCATGTAACGTTGCTGGTTTTATTTAGAGATCATTTGTTACTTTAAGAAAGTTTGTAGGTAATCTCTGTTCTTTTAGTTATCTCTCTGGAATTGGTACTAAACCCCCCATTTCATATTTCTTAATTCATTCCCAGCTAAGAAAAAAACCAACATTCCAGTCATCCAGTGATGAATGTTCATTGTTTTGTGGCATAAAATATCTTTCTGTGTTAGCTTCTTAGATGAACAAGGAGAACTGTCTTAAACCATAGTGCTGCAGAGCTGCAAGATGTCCACACCATCAGAAAAATTCAAAATAGTAAGGAAGATCAGAAAGGAAGAAAAAGTTCTTAGATGAAATCTTTGGCAAGAGACACATATAACATGATCTCAGCTTTCATGTAAGAAGCAGGACTGGACAGGGTTGAAGCCTCATGGGGAGGGGTGGTTGTTCTCTCCTTCAGCAGCTGCTCAAGAAGAGAAGATTGCAGGAACTTCATGACATGGCAAAGAGAAGCAATCAGAGAGGCACAGCAATGAGGTACGAGCTTGCAGTTAGTACAGGCACTGACAGATTACTGGAAGGAGAAGAGAAAGGAAAGAAAGGCTTTGGGAGCAATGGAGGGGGAAGAAATATCTTATGGATCAGAAGAGATTGTGCAGATTTTGCTGCATCTCAGAAAATCTTTGAGTTAGATGGCTGAAACCAAGTCAGCAAGTAGAGGTCCATGGGGCAGGTATATAGTATAAAAAAGCAGTGTAGTATAAAATCACAAGCTATTCCTATTTTACCTGATGCAATTCCTTTCAGTATTTTTAACCTGAGAATGAACTACACTAATGTATATTCTAAAATATAACCTGGTCTTTTTTTTTTTTTTTTCATTTAAAGGCCATTCTGGTGTTCCAGGATACCACTGTAAGAAAAAATTCCATGCAGAGTTGCCTCAAACCTATGGACTCCTATCACACCATCAGAGGAGAGCTCAAGCCTTTCAGAAAGGGGTATCTTGGGGAGCTGAGCAGAATATTGCTTTCACCTTGGCAAAAGCCAAGTCAGCTTCAGGAGGACCCACAGATATCTGGCCTGCATTTCAGTGTGTATTTTGTTTACGTAGCAAGGTTTTAGTAGCAAGGAGCTTCAGAGGTGCCTTCTGTGAGAAGATGCCAGAAGCTGTCCCTATATTGAAAAGAGCCAGTGTCGTCCCACTCCAAGATGGCTGAAGACCATGGTGAGGCAGGTTTTCCACTTGCAGCCCATGGATATCAATGGGGGAGCAGATACCTACCCTGCAGGCTGTGAAGGACTCCACACCACAGCAGGTGCATGTGCCCAAAGGAGGCTGTGACCTTGTGGAGAGCCTACACTGGAGCAGCCTCCTAGCAGAACCTGTGACTCTGTGGAGATGACCCCACGCTGGAACAGGTTTTCTGGCAGGACCTGTGACCCCACAGAGGACCCACACTGGAGCAGTCTGTTCCTGAGGGATGGCATCCTGTGGAAAGCACCCATGATGGAGCAGTTCGTGAATAACTGCGGTCTGTGGGAAGGATCCCCATTGGAGAAATTCATGAAGGACTGTCTCCTGTGGGAGGGACCCCACACTGGAGCAGGGGAAGAATGTGAGCGAGAAGGAGCAGAAACAAGGTGTGATGAACTGACAGCAACCCCTATTCCCTGTCCCACTGTGCTGCTGGGGAGGAGGAGGCAGAGAAATTGGGAGTAAAGTTGAGCCCAGAAAGAAGGGAAGGGTGGGAGGATGCAGTTTTTTAGATTTTTAAATTTTGTTCTTTTTTAAAAAATTTTTTTTATGCATTATTAATTGGCAATAAATTAAATTAATTTCCCAAAATTGAGACTGTTTTGTCTGTGATGGTAATTGGTAAATTATTTCTCTGTCCTTATCTCCACCCATGAGCCTTTTGTTATATTTTCTTCCTTTGCATTATTGGTGGTGGAGGAATGACAGAGAGGCTTGGTGGGCACTTGGCAGCTAGCCAACGTCAACTCACTACACAGCAAGAGAACATCAATGCTTATCATCCTCTTAAGAGATACAAAAAGAGTTGTGCTAGCAGTGAAGCAGGCAGAAGCAAGGTGGATAATGTTGACAACTTTATCTACTTAGGAGACTACATCATGCTTTTATGTTGCTATTTTAAGAAGATTGAGGAAATTATGCTTAATGTAGGTGATCTTATGTGACTTCTAGTTAATATAGAAGGGTAAAGAATCTCCCAGATTGCTCAAAACAGGCAACTTTTTATACACTCTTTATGCCGAGGAAAGGTGCATCATCAAAAAGCTGACAAGTAGTTAAATTTTGGAATGATAGTTAAGACCTCCTGATGAGATCATATTTGAAACTGAGTAATCAGAGAAACAAAGTGTGAGACAAATAGTTGTTGATGTGATAAGGAGGGGAAAGCTCCAACTACTGTGGCCCATCTGTTCCATTAAAGATGCCTGCCTGCTAAAAATTTTAACCTGAAATAGGGTTATCATAGCAGGGGACACAACAGTCTAATAGAAAGGGCTCGGTAGAGGGGTAGACAATGAGCTGGATTCAGTTTGAGATTATGATGCCTAAAACCAAGTGTCCACTAGTGTTTAAAAACATTTCCAGTGTTTTTAAACAACATTTTATGTAATGGAGGCTAGTCAGTAGTGGGGGTCCCAAGTTGTCCACTGTAGGAACCTAAGAGGTATTCTGTTTCCTAGAGAGATGCATCTGGGTGTTCCCTTTATGTCCTTGGATGTCTAGGACATGAGGCTGTTAAGTGTGACACAGGACCTGTGAGAGACTCATGTCCTGAAACAGCAGTTGAGGGCAAGGTGGGACATAGTACATTTCAAATAAAAGTAGAGATCTATCTACATTAGAATTTTGGTTTAGATAAGGAGTGCTCTTTTGAAGCAAATCTCCAATCATTGCCATCTTTAAAGCTTTTATTCACATCACAGAGCAATCTTGGATCACATCAACTTGAGTTTTCTCAGATGAAATTAAGTTAGAAAGTGTGTTTTCAGAGTTCATTTATTGTGTTTTAGCTGCTACCAGGAGCTTAGTCCATGGACTGAACTACAGCTAGCCTGAAATAAGTCTCCTGAAAAGCATTTGGAAGTCCAGTCCTCAGCACTCAGTGTTTCTCTAAGTGTCTAATTCTAGCACAGCCCAGTACTTGTTGACATAGATGCAGCTTTTCTTTATGCAACTGAAACTTACCTTTTGTGTTTCCGGTCAGCTGCAGAGCCCTGAATTGCTGCACGGTAACTTTAGCCCAAGGTAATTTGTGGTAAATTCAAACTGAATTCCACACCATTTGACAAGATCAACCAAAAGGATGTCTAAGTTCATAATTCCTATCCATGACATGAGTGTGAATGCCATAGTATTAATTATGATTACCTAATAAAGAATTGACTCATAAGGATGTTGCCGTAAATTGTCCCTCCTCAATCCAGAAGGACTTCTCAAGAACAAAGGTACTGGACATATACCAAACATACTTTGTAGCATATGTTACTAACATAATCTATGAAGCTTCTTTCTTCATAGAATGAAGAAAAGAGGGGTCATAGTCAGAAATATTAAATTGCATTCTATATGGTTCAAGAATAACAAATCTCTGTTGAAATATTAAATTTAAATTTTCAGGTGGAATGATCCTCTCTTCTATTGTTTAAGAATTCAGGTGAGTGATGTACAACTTATCTAGAGGAATGCTAAATAACATTCTGTACAGAATTGAAGACAATATAATATGAAAAGGAATTAATGTAAAAATCACAATATTGAATAGCACAAACATACTTATGTTATATGTTAAAGATGACTGGAGTACCTAATTCAGGTGTCTGCCAAGAAAACTGATATCCTTACAGAATCACGCTAGCAATGCTGGCAGAGACCTGGAGATTTTCTAGTCCAACACAGAGCAGGGTCAATTAGAGCAGATTGTTGAGGGACATGTCGAGTCAGATTTTTAATATCTCCAAGGACTGAGGCTCCACACCCTCTCTAGGCACCTGTTCCAGGGTTTGATCATCCTTATAGCAAAAATGTTTTTTAAGTTTAAATGAAATTTCTGGTATTGCAGTTTCTGCCTGTTGCCTCTTGTCGTGTCACTGAATACCACTGAGAAGAACCTGCCTATGCTTGCTTTACTGCTTCCATCAGGCATTTATTCACATTCATAAGATTCCCTCCTGAGCCTTCTCAAGGCTAAACAACCATAGCTCTCTCACCCTCTCCTTGTGTTACAAATGCTCTATTACCTCAATCATCTTCATGACCATTCACTGAACTTACTCTAGGATGTCTGTATCTGTTTTTCCAGGGGACCCCATACTGGAAACCACACTTAACGTTGTTGAGTAGAGGGGATGGATCAGTTCTCTTTCTAATGCAGCCCAAAAAGCTGTTGGCCGTCTTTGCTGTGAGGACATATTGCTGATTCATTGTCAACTTTGTGTTTGTCAAGACCCCAAGGTCCTTCTCAGCAAGTCAGAAATCTGACTGAAGCCAGCATAAACATCTACTGTTCTTCCCTCCTCCATTAAGCTGGTCATTTCATTGTAGAAGGCTATCATCAGGTTGGTCAGACACTCTTTCCCTTCATCAGCCTATGCTGACTAGTCCCAAACACCAATGTCCTTCTTCAGACACAGCTTAATCCTGAAGGCATCTCAGAGCTGCAGTCACTTTCATTTTTCACCATGAAGTTCTGTAGCTGACCATATCTTTGTTTTGGAATTGTTTCTGGCTTGTTAGGAATAAGTCAGCTTTTAAATAATTGCCCTTTACACAAAAAGCGCTACGATCTTATAAATCAGCATTCCTCCTATCTTGGCTCTCAGAGCTGTAATTAAGCTAAGTGTTTAGGTCACTGGCCCAGGATGTGAATACCTTGTTCACTTCTCTTTTCTTCCTTGGTAGATAGAAACCCTGTGGTGGTTTAGTCCTTGCCAGGGCCTGAGCACCACTTGCTGCTGCCCCTCCCCACTGCCAGGCAGGAAGGGAAACAGGGAAAGCACAAGCCCCAGGGTTGAGATAAGGAGAATTTAATATGATAACGCACAAGAAACAGCCAGGACAACAACAGCAACAACAGCAGTGAGAAAACATGGTACAGAACAAGGGATACCAAGAACACAAACCAGGGGGAGCACCTAATTCACGATCAAGAAGACATTCTCTTTTAACCAGCTTACATTGCAAAAGACATATTTCCCTCTTTACCTCCAGATAGAAGAAAAAGGTCCACTCCCAAGACTCAAGAGGAGATAGGCTTTATGTGTTAGGCTTCTTCTCTGTTGGATTTCATGACCGGACAGGAGGCTGGGTTGCTCTCAGCCACCGTATTAGTTCCCAGGGTTGCAGTCTGAGTGGGGAAGTTGAGGACAGTTACAGCACATAGGTTGGCAAAAAAACTCCAATAAAACCCAACAAAACAAAACAGAAGGCTTTCATTGGGATGCCAATAAAATTGGCATTTTGTTATTTCGGAGCCATTCTGTCAGGAATGACCAGAATGTTTGCTACCTCAGTCTGAAATATATTGTGCAACTGCTATAAAAAATAGTCACTCTGTCTCTCATCACCAAAATTTTATTTGCTTGGTGAAATCCCCACCTATGAACTGAAAATATCTAGGATCTCATTCTAGTTGAAATAGGCAACAGACATCATTAATTTCTTACGTATATAATATTTGACAATGGAGTAGATTCCACGAACCTTTCTGATTCTTTATAATCATGAAGCTTTTGCATTGCAAATGTATTTAAGCATGTATATAACTTTTGCTCTGAATAGGGTGCAAAGGAATTTTTTATTTGCAGAATTGGAATTTTAACTTGTGAAAGTTATGTTTACCAATATTTTAATATTTACTTCACATAGTACTGTTATGTGCATTCAAAATGTGAAGCGAATGGAAAAATATTCATTTGTTTATGATAGGTGTTTTTTTTAAGATTAGCTAATAAAGTGTTCCCCATTATTTTATAATGCACTTTTGAATCATATTTTAATGGCTATTGTAAGGGTGTATTTCACATAGAAATAGAAACAAGTCCCTATGTCCCCAACAGAGCCTGTGAAGCTGTAGAAAGTAACCTTTCTGTCCCATTGCAGAAATAAGATTAACAGTAATCTTGCACTCACATCATCCTGATACATAATGCATCCCTCTAAATATTCAAACATTCTCCATATTCCAATAAATTGGCCTGGAATAGTCTGGACCTCTGTAATGAAAATCATAGCCAAACATAGCCAGAATGTTTTTACTGATTACTATATATTTTTCATGGGTTATGTTTATTCGAAATATTTTAAACTGAGAAGAATGAGTACAATTAAGTCATAATTAATTAAGTTCTGGCATTATTTTGTCTGAAGAATGAACAGCTTATTTTTATGGAAAAAAAGATCTACTTCTATATGCTAGACTACTTTGGTTTGCCATAGAAGGTATTGCTTTAGGTAAATCCAGTACATCTTTGTAGGCTATTGCAACTTTAAATTAGGTCTTAAAGACTTAAAAGCACTTATTACTTTAAATAAACCTAATGAGATCAGGCTTTTTTCAGTGTAATTTTATTTTAAGTGTATTAGTTGCTTATCCACAGCTGACAAGGACAAATGAATTCTACTTAGGGCACTCTTTCATCTGCATTGATCCATGTTAAAGAGACTAATATGAGTGCTACTGGAATATGTTATGGACCTAAAATCAAGAAATAAATATAAGATAAGGAGGTTAGCTAAGAACTGTAATCATCACTCTTGTTTAGACATATTTTTTTTTAAGATGTGAACACTAGAAACAAATAATAAAATGACTCGTGGTTTATCTCATAAATGGTTAGCTTTTCCTCCACCATCACACGGTTCAGCGTCTTGAAACGTAAGTAGCCAGTTTAGATGGAGAGATACAAAGCAAAACCCCATAAATTAATTTTGCTTCCTTAAGTCTAGCAGGAACAAGGAGAAACATTAGGAATAATTGATAGTGACAGGATGAGAAAGATAAAAAGAGATGGACTGGGAAGTATTTAATGACTCTTTGTGGTATTACATCTGTCACACTTTTTGTGCTACATTAAAATTTCATTATTTTCATATTTCTTGTGTTCATATTTTCCCATCCCCTTCTTTCTGCTAAATTTACCAAGTAATACAATGTAGATAATAGAGAGCTATTGCTGCAAATGTCATTGAATCTGTTACTGGACTGAATAAAGTATCTCAGCCATGCAGTCCTTTTCATAATACATTTTCAATTAGTGGCTTTGGAATTCTATACAATGTAGACTTACTGGCTTGGTTTTTTAAAATAATTGTGTACAGTGCAATGAGTTCTAAAAAGAAATAGTGAGATTTTCATTATGCAACTATTAATAACCTGAATCAATTTGATTTGGCCAAAGAAAATTATTGCAGAAATCTGTATACTAAAGAATATTCCTCTAAGGGCTTGTCTTCTACAGGCTCTTAAAACAAATGGATTAACTTTGCTCCTCTGAAAGATAACAGACATTGTATGAAGGATTCAGGTTTCCCTTGTTTCAATCTTCTTTAGTCCATCTCTGTCCTTTTACTTTTACAGTAAAATAAAAGTAGCTCAGTGTTTTAGTACTTTGGAAAAATGTAATATTTTTTTCAAGAAGCTTTAAAAACTTATATGTTGTTCTGGGACAATGCCCATTTATGTCCCCATGGGTCTTTGTGGTCTGCACCCCTCTGGTAATCTGGTCCTAACTGGACCTCTCATAGGAGTAATGTGTTCCCACCAGTCACTATTAAGACTGATCGGTCACTGCAGCACAGCTGGCTGGGTCATGCCTGCAGCTGCTCCAGTAGCAGCAGTAGGCATCTCTTCTGTTTGGTATGAGAGTAACGGGGTGCATGGGGCATTGGTGCTTGTGAGGGCTTCGTGTTTGATGGGATTGGTTATGCTGGGTCCCTGTACACTAAATGTTCAGTAACCACCTTTCCCCCCCTTCTCCTCCTGGCCAGATGCAGAGCCCTCTCATTGCAGGAGCTGATTTCACACTGTTCATTGAGCAGTTGTTTATAAGATTCCCTTGAAGCAGGGGTAGGTTTACAGCTTGCTTTGGTGGTTGCTTCTGCTTTCAGCTTTTCCTCAATCTGTCACTTATCTTCTTGGCTTATACTGCTAGCTTGAGTTGGACTTTTGTGCCACTTCTCCATTTCTTCCTGAGGATCTTGGAGCCACCTCCAAAATTATTTTCAGATGAGGTCAATTTTCACCTATATTTTTTTTTTTTCTGTTTAATGGGTTACTGATGCAATTTTTAATGATCTGTTCCCTCTCTCCCTCTCCCCCCTCCCCCCACCTTAACCATCAAGTAAGGCTTTGCTAACATCATTACCAATGAAGTGCATTGGACTTGTTTGGTAATTTTGCCAGATTTGGGCAGAGAGCTGCAGAACTTGCACAGCTCCCAATATCATCTAGTCCAACCCTCCTCCCTTGGGCAGGAACATCTTCCACTAGACCAGATTGCCCAAAGCCCCACTAAACCTGGCTAAGTCTTCCAGTGATGGGACATCCACCAATTCTCTGGGCAATCTATTCCAGTGTTTCACCACTCTTGTAAAAAATATCTTCCACGTGTCCAAACTAAATCTACACCCTTTCAGCTTAAAATCATTGCCCCCTGTTTGGTGACTACAGACCTTGCTAAAAAGTCATCCTCTACCTTTCATGTAAGCCCTCTCTGTATATTGAAAGGTCACAATAATGTCTCCCAGAAGACGTTATGGCAGCAAATGCAAGCTAAGAAGTTGAGCTGGAAGGCAAATTTCAGCGTGGGTAGAGCACTGGACTAGCCTAGTAGCTCTGCTGTTGTACAAGCACTGGATTCCCTCAGATGAGCGGTGTGTATCTGGTCTTCAAAGGTGCTTACACCTTCAATGCCTAGATGATCCTGAAAAGGTGTGTTATCTAAAATGCAGTCTTTGATCTCATCAGCAGTATAACTGATGCATTTTCATAAATTCTTTGATGGAATTTTATTTTCTTGGGCAAATTCAAGACCTGATGCTGGATGTACCATTCCTTATATAGTCCTATGGCAGCTATGGCTACCTACTGTCCTTAAATGGACTTCCAAATCCTTTTGGCATGAGTTTAAATGATGTAGGAGCCCTGGATTTTGATTTTAATTCTACAGCTTAGATCGAGACTGTTTGTTGACCTTCAAGGCTCACTATAAAATGTGTTAAGATTTTTACCTGAAGATGTCATTGTGAAGGATTTATAGTGCTTGCTCTGTGGGGTGTATCTGTACTCATTAGCATTTCTAAATATGTCAGATTTCACTGGTATCTATGCTTTATATGTGCTTGGAGATTTAATGATAGAAAGACAATCATAAAACTCACATTAAAAAAAAAACAAACAAAAACAACCAAAACATTTCCTTTGAGACAAAAAATGTCAAGATTTGTGGAATCCTAATTTTGCTGGTGGTATTTTCTTCCTAGGTTGCACTTGTTTTCCTAAGATTTTAATATTTCTGAAGAAAATGTCCATAATTTCTAACAATGTTTCTCTTAACAGCTTCTGATTAATGAGACTCTAATGGGATTCTGTTCATTACTGAAGATATCAGTTATATTTTAAGATTTGAAATCAGAAATCTGACTTATTAAATAAATATTACTATGTGTAGATTATGGATCCATCAGAATTTGTTGTGAAACTGGAGTGCATATTAAGTACATGCAGCTAATATAAGGAACAGTGTACTTCACTGTCGACAGGACCTAAAATAAATCATAATTCCTCACTCAACTGAGTAGAAGGTTGACCGAATTAATAACACTGGACGCAGAAATCCAGACTGATGTTCTCTTGATAATGCTGTTTTTCCACAACCAAAATAAAAAGAAATAAAAGATCTTTTCTTGTTGGTAATTCTGAAGCATAACTCTTTCAATGATCAGTTGCTGACAGCTTATTATATGAAATATTTAATCTGGAGTTGCTCCGAAATGTTAAAATAAACCCTACATATAAGTGCCTTTTAGAACAGAGAATAGAAAGCAGCACCCAGAATTCATAAGAGCTGTGCTAGTCATATTCAGGTGTACAAGCTGTATAGTTACTGACACACACTTCTTTATGAGTTTTAGATTATAGCTTTCTCTTCTGTTTTCCACGAAATACATAATTTCACTTCTACGCCTGTTTTAATAATTATATTCCAAATTATTCCTCTGTCAATACAGTAGTGTCATTCACTAAGAAAATCATTGATAGTAGTCTACAGTTTTGAATCATCTTAACCTGCACTCATGCAAGCATGAATAAAATAGACAGCTATTTTAAGGATTTCAAGATTACATCTGCTGACAAAGTTGCAAGCTCTCTAAATTGCAACTTCATAATCAGGACAAAACAGGAAAAAAATCCCTTCCACATGAGGGGTATCATTTTGGATTGCAATTTATGTGAAAGACATTAAATTGAATTAAAAGATTTGCTGAAATGTCTGTTTTTACATACATAGTACAGAAGTATTTCAGCTTTATTAAATACAGATATACCTGTTTAAATGTTGTACTAGTATTATCTTCATTGGAAAAGATGTTTTAAAAAAGATGTTATACTGGAATGTTGTATTGAAAAAAAGAGAAACAAAATAAATGTGGCATTTGCAATTTATATGGGCCTGGGTATAGAAACATTCCTGTTCAGCAGACAGATGTGCAGCAAGCCTGTACTTAGAAATGTATCTTTTCTCTTGACACTCGATCTCTCTCCTATTTTACTTTTCTTTTGAAGTGCTTTCAGTAGCCCCGTGTGACAACATTGAGGGTGCTGGCTCCAGAGAAACAGTTTTATAGCAAATGCGATCTTACGGACCGCATAGGGAGCTCTGTATATGCAGGGTGGGTAGAAGCACTGGTTCCTTAGTCACATACAGACATAATGTATAAAAGATTTTCACATTGATTTTTATTCTTTTTTTCCCCTTAAAATTATCCTTCTTTATTTCTCTTACATTTATCTCCATGGTTCATCCCAGCTCAGACTGAAGTTTAAAATCTCCTTCTCTCCACAAGCCTAACAGTTCCTCTGATTCTCAGTGATTATAATTTCATTTCTCTCAGTAATCATTTTTCAGTTATTCAGCCTATTTTTAACTACAGATGGAAACAAAATGGATCTGAAGAAGAGACATTCATTAGCAAGTGGGTATTCAGGGATTAGAATAGTCTGTCTGATTCACAAAGCAGAAATGGCATTTAGTATCCAAGTCCCCTTCTAGACAAAATTAGCAAAAGCTGCAGTGCAGTTAAAGCCTGCTGGTTGCAAGATTGGAAATTGGTTTCCTGGGGCTCTCTGTAAACTCTTCATTACTTTACTCAATCATGGTTCATTAGCAAGTTAACAGACAGAAGACCAGCACACATTGGGATGTGTTCAGAGCCAGCATTTCCATCTCCTTGAACATCACTTAAAACTTGAATGTCACAGCAAATTAGATATTGTGTCAAACTGCATCTTCTTGTCAGCTGCAGTATAGACAGTGCACACATTACGGCCACTTAACCTCTTGAAATGGTCAGGTGCTTTTTATCATGCATTTCAAGGAGTACCACATGCATTTTAATTCAAAGTGACTCTGATGGAACAAACAAAAAGCACCTGAGAAAGAAACAAGTTAAAAAAACCTGCTTAACAGTTTCTTGTAAAATGAATTTAATGTCTCCTATTGACTGAAGCCTAATTTGCTAGAAGAAAACATCCATGGGTGACATTATTGTAGTTAAATGGAAAGCTAAAAATAGTTTTTAGGTTTTGGGGAAAAGTTCACATTTTAGCTACAGTATTATTTTGAATTACAGCTGCTTGCAAATTATCTAGACCCTCACCTGAGTGCCTAAATCTGTTTCCTATTAACTACCATTGTGTTTCTCTATAGTTTTGCCTGATTTTCCAGAAAAATATTTGCTCTAAATAGTTCAAGTCAGTGAAATGAACTGTATAAAAATCATTAAAGAATTAAAAGGCTTCTGTGCAGCTGCTATTTGTAGAATCTTTTTATGCTATAATTTTCAGGAGCTTTCATGAATTTTGAGAAGTAAAGGTAAGCTGGGCATTAATTGAAGCAGACTGCTGAAAATAATCTGTGGAATTTATAGAGTCCCTTTAATACAATCCATTCACTATTTGCAGGTTTAATGGCAATAACTAGTGACACTCTTGATTTTGTCCCATTGCAACAGGTGCAGATAAGAGCAATCTGCATTTCGGCCACCTTGTGATGGTGCTTAACTTGTGATTTGGACCATTTACTAACCAGAGGTGCCAGACCCTCATTCCCCACGCAGTTAAGGAAAGAAATTTGGTACAACAGCCAAAATAGAAAGAACTGCTACTAAGAGTGCGTAACTAAAGCACTGTGGCTAGTTCTCTGCACTGACTGCATAGGGAGCCAGCACACACCAGGCCTAACAGTGTGACTGCTCATTATGCTCTTGAATGTCAAGTGCTGCTGCAGGCTTAGCACCTAAGTTAAGCACCTATGTTAGGTCATGTCAATATGGCTACAAAGGTGTGTAAGGCAAATTTTTAGTTATGTCCTGGATCAGAGTGGTGCCAAATCATTGCAGTCTCCAGAAAGGAACTGATTTACTTCTAAAGTCCTTTTGTGAGTTCAGTTTTTTGAGGCTTTTCTGCGGCTACTCAATGGAATTACTCTATTTGTTTTTTTCAAGTACTACATGTGTTCAGTGGACCCATAGGCTGGTGGTTGCGTGTTCTGTTGGTTCTTTCTATGTAATACTAAACAGGGTTCTTCTGGGAGTCTGAGGATTAGACCAAAACTACATGAATCTGGATGAGTGCCATGGTGCGCCCCTGATCTTTCAGTCATTTGCACAGGGACCTGGCCAGGACATACCACATTTCCTTCTCAACCTGCGACTTGGAACCCCTTTGTGTGGGAATCAGGTAGAGAGTTCATATGTACCTGGATCTCTCTGTGGAAGTGCACAAAGGGATGCAGGTGACATAAGACTAGAAGTTTGAAAACTGATTTCTTCAGCTGATCCTTGGTTTGCCTTTGCCTTGCCTTGCCAGAATCCTGTTATTATCACAGCAAGTGAACATACTGTGCTTCCATTGCCAGTGGTGTGCCACTTTCAGATGACTGTTATTTATTATCACAAATTCAGTAAAATATGGCAAACTGCAATTCAGAAAATATGTTTTGTATGCGATGCCTAAGGGAACAACAAAATATTCTCATGCCATCTTCCGTACAATTTTCACATAACAAATTTGTCAGTGTACACATATGTTCCTAGCTTTACGGGGTTCTGACATCTATTTGATGGATAATAACCTAATTTGCTCTAAAGACAATTGACCTGCTGAGCATTGGCCTTTTGTTATAAATGTTAACAAAACAGTTAATCTCTCTCTAATTTATTGCCAAGACTTCAGTTGTTCCCAAGTCTAACACAAGGAGGTTGTGTCTATTGTAATACATAGAAACTAGAAAAATGGCACAAAGTAAAACATGCTGAAAAGATATATTACCACAGCATTAAGTAGGAATGAGGTTGCTGGTGACCCAGCTGAAAACTGGAAAATCCAAGGTCTGATGAATATACACTTCAGATGAGTAATCAGATAACCTATACAAACTCAGGGTAAGAGATAAGTGAAGGAGAGGCAGGGCAGGTATTATGACAGACAGTTCATGCTGTGGGCAGTCATGTTGTTGAGAGGACCATGGCTGAGAAGCAGTGGCCAATGACGATATCAAACTCATGAAAACTAATGGGAGACATAATAAAAGGGATGGGATGCATTTCCTTTTGTAGCGTGTGTAATAGGACTGAATTAAAAAGTTTCTTTATGAAGCTAATCTATCCACAATGTGCCTGAAAATTTCTTAGGTAAGTTCACTGAATTTTATATATAGGTCTATGTTATGGTTAATGCTATTTTATTTAATGCAATCATTGAGCAATATTTTGGAAAGTACTTGATTTGGGGATTATGAATGTTCAGACATCAATAAGAATTTAAATATGCAGTTCTGAAAATCATGGCTTTGTCTTTTTTTCTTTTTTTTTTTCACTCTTGAAATGCGATTTCTTGCCTGTTGCATTGATTTTACTGGTTCACTAAAAAGACATTTTCTCTCAATTATAAATTAATCTTAATTAGAATGAAAACTCAGATACCAAGAAGTTTCCATTAAGAGCTCATTTCTGTATTGGATTAGGTATAGAAATCCCATATTGGTTTCTCCTAAAATAGTGTGTAAGGACTTACTAAGTCTTTATCAATGACTTTAAAGAAAATTAATTCAAAATTATATTTAGATATTCGGATAGGAATCCAGGAGCTGATCTGTTCTTTGGAGTATGGGCTACAATACTCTGAGAAACTGTAGGCATCATGGAATCACCTGAGAATATTATTTTTTGATTGGCAATACAACATGTCTGTTTTCCTAGAGTTCCACAACTGCCTTTATAAGACTAAGGCTGCATCTACACTAGCAAGTACTTTGGCAGAGTAGGAGCAGATCATAGATTTAATCCATTCGTGTTGGGATCCCCTACATTAGCCCTATTCAGAGGCTTTATTTTGGATTGAATTTAGTCTGCTCATCTTGATTGGATGCCCTTATTATGGATGTGGTTTAAAATTGCCCAAAGGTAAAACACTGTTTTGGACTCTTATTTTTTCCACTCCTGGGAGATGTTGACATACATTTGTAGTGCATCTAGAGCAGAGGATTCCAAAACAAACCTTGTCTGTAAGCACCACATCCATTCTGTGAATTGAACCATTCAATGTGTTAAGTGTGGATGGTGAGTGATAAGTGAACGCTTCTATTCAAATCCTACAATTGGTTTAAACCAAATGCTAAAGGATCTGCAGCCTGAGCAGTACAGTAAGCTCTGGCAGGCATGGATAATTATTTTCTCTATCAGTTTCAATGTTTTGCCAAGTCTATATCATAAATACTTGCAAAAACTTTTCCTGATAATCCACACAGTTTCCTACCTGAGCATCTCCCAGTATTAATAGTACTGGGAGTTCCTGTGGTTCCCACTTTTCAAAACAGGAAAATAAATCAAAGTTTCACTGCCAGCATGTAGATAATTAGTGTAACACTGAGGAACAATTACAGTTGACTTAAATGTGCAGCCTTTTGGGTCAGCATTAAAGTGAGGCCAAATTCGCAAAAATTGTTATCGATCCTGTAGCCCTTAAAATAATATCCCTGATGGTCTGACCTGCTGTCCTCCTGGCCAAGGCTCTCTAGCTTAGCTAGGCTAGCACAGATTAATCTATGTTACTGAAAGTGCTGTTGGATGCAGTGGAGATATTCAGCTGATCAGTGATTACTATCACTGCACTATGGGTATGGTGTGTAATTTATTCCTGTGGGAAGCACTCCTGCAATAAACCATAAAAATATTAAGGTCTGCTTGAATAGGTGTTACCCTTGCTTGGAGAGCAATGATTCTTTAGGCTAGTCACATTTTACACTTTACTCATCAGAGCAGCAGCCTAGACTTGGTAATAGCCAAATTGTTTACTGAACCTGAAAGAACCTATTTACATTATGAAGTCTTAGACTTTGAGTCCAGGTTTTAGAATTCAGTATCAGCTTTATGGTCAATCATTTCTGAGGTTTTTATTTCACAATTCACTAGCTTATGTCTTGAACAAATGAACAATTAAAGTCCTAATGGAAAATTCCATTTCCATCCCTGTATTACTTAAAGCAATCAGTTACTCTGCAGCCCATCACTTTTGCAAATTAAGGTGCTGAACATGAAAACAGGTGGCAAAATAAATCTTTTGCTGTATTAGAGAAAATAGGGTAAATTTGTAGCTAAACTTCAAGTGTGGAGTGTGAAAGGCAGAGTAGCCCAATACAGAATGAACACTTGCATAATGCTGCTTATAAAATTATATTCTGAGGTATGTAATTTTCTTTTCTGTTGGAGATTGACTCACAAGGGCATCAAAAGTACAGACAACTTTGAAAAAGAAAGAAGAGAAAAGGTCTTCCTAAACATATTCTATATCTTAGCAGAATATGCTTATGCTAATCTACAAACCCAAGATTGCACATTACAATTATAGCCTCTCTCCTGACACCTGCTTAATATTTACACCTACAGAAGTATTTACAGCCATAATTACCATCAGAACCTCATACTGGAGAACTCTTATGTGTTCATTAGATAGTTCAGTTTGTGCAAGTTCACTTTATAACAGGACCCTGATATCTATTATAACAAGATTAATCAAGTTGTCTTTGCCAAAAATTTCTCAGAATAGCATGGCAAACTAGACATGTCCTTAACCCCTCTTCCAGTGGATCTCTTAGGCCACTATATGGAAGTTCAGGACAAACTTCTTTGCCAACTTCATTGTTTCTTTAAGATGTGTACCAGGGATTGCTCTTCTACGAGAAAGAATTTCATATAAATTGGCTCAAAGTCAAACTCAAGTAAAGCCAACAGAAATGTATCTCATTAGGTGATGTTGACAGCACCATCACTATGTCTATCTATCTGGTACTATACAGGGCAAGATAATAGTGTTAGGATAATATTTACATCTGTTCACATAGCTGATGTCTCTCAATTAGAGAGAAGAAAAAAAAGTAATTCCCATATATTCCCTGCTATCTCATAGTTCATAGAATCATAGCATATTTGGGGTTGGAAGGGACCTTTAAAAGTCATTTAGTTCAACCCCACTGCAGTGAGTTACATCTTTTGCCTTTTGTGCTCCTTCACTTTGAATAGACCGAGTGCTGTTTAGGCTGATGGACATGCTGGATGCTTCTGAAAGGGGATAATTCTGCTCTGATCTTCTAATTGGTCACATGCTCCCATTTCTTTCCTAGTGGTGGCACTGCTGCAAATCATATCTCAGAGTGAGCTGGTTCAGAAAGCTGTTCACTTTTTTTGTTGTGTTAGTTAAGTGCAGAGTCATATGAGCAGCCCTTTGGAGCCAGTCCATCCTTCGGCAGGTCTCGGGAGGCCAAGGGGGTTCCAGGGCCAGGAGTCACACAGGCAGCAGAAGCAGCCATGCCACAGCCGGCAGCTCTCCTGAGGGCGGCGGGCGAGGTGTGGAAGGAGCCGCAGCCACAGCGACCTCCCCCTGCACTAACAGGCTCCCCGAGGGAGTGCAGGGGTCAAAGCACAGTCGGGCAAAGCGGGTGCAGCACGACAGTCCGGGCAGTTGGTCACACAGACAGCACCAGCTATGGTTGCCACCTGGGCAAAAGCCGTTGTCAGGAGAAATGTGGTGACCTAGATGGAGGTCCCACACAAACATGCAGGTGTGCAGGTCTCCAGCTGCAGAGAGTGCTGGAGCCTGGCACTCCCAATGGAGGATAATGGAGACAACCCCTGTGTGTGGTACAAGCAGGTGAACAATCTGCTTTGCCTGGTGGCTGAGCTGAAGGAGGAGGTTGAAAGGCTGAGGACTATAAGGGAACGTGAGAGGGAGATAGACTGGTGGAGCTGAGCCCTACCATCCTTGAGGCAAGGCAGTGGGTGCTCTCCACTAGGAGAGGAGGCCCTCCCCTCTTGCTACCAGGTAAAAGGAGGGGACCTAAGAGATGGGGGGGAACGGAAACAGGTCCCTCCTCGGAGAGGCAGGAGAGTCCCCTCTTGGCCTCCCTTGCTCTCCCGGCTGCCATTGAGCAACAGGTATGGGGCTCTGGAAATTGAGGGACTGGACAATGAGGATGGAGATGAAGCTCCATTGGAGGAGTCACCCAAGGTGAGTCTGTCTTCCCCACCCATCAAGACTACTTTAATTAAAAATAAAAACAGAGTAATTGTAGTGGGTGATTCTCTTCTGAGGGGAATGGAGTGCCCCATATGCCAGCCAGGCCTGCACCGCAGGGAAGTCTGCTGCCTCCCTGGGGCCCGGGTTAGGGACATTACTCATAAACTCTGAAGACTGGTACGGCCATTGGACTATTATCCCCTACTGGTTATTCAGGCTGGTAGTGATGAAGCTGCAGTGAGGAGTTTAAAGCAATTGAAAAGGACTTTAGGGCACTGGGGAGATCGCTTCACAGCTCAGGTGCACAGGTTGTGTTCTCCTCAATCCCTTCAGTAGCGGGAAGAATACTGAAACAAGGAGGAAAACCCATTTGATTAACATGTGGCTTAGAGGCTGGTGTCACAGAGAACTTTGGATTCTTTGATCATAGGGAGCTTTACACTGCACAGGGTCTTCTGACAACAGATGGAGTTCATCTGTCCCAGCNCAACAGATGGAGTTCATCTGTCCCAGAGGGGGAAAAGGATCCTTGTATATGAGCTGGCTGGGCTCATTGAAAGGGCTTTAAACTAGGTTCAAAGGGGAAAGGAATAAAACTGAGCTTGCTAGAATTGAGCCTAAGGGTGGC
>VZZY01025704.1:41443-72724 GCA_013400335.1 Eurystomus gularis | reverse complement strand
GATGTTCCAGCCCTCGGATCATCCTTGTGATGAGGGCCACAGCCCAGGCTCTTCAGGCCCTCCCATCTCCAGTAACAACGCAACAGCCCAAAGTTTGTCTCACTTTTATTTACATAA
Source organism: Eurystomus gularis (assembly GCA_013400335.1). Lineage (NCBI taxonomy): Eukaryota > Metazoa > Chordata > Aves > Coraciiformes > Coraciidae > Eurystomus > Eurystomus gularis. The sequence goes on along the minus strand of VZZY01025704.1, from coordinate 72,607 downwards.
TTGCACAGCCCGTTTCCCCATGACACTGGAACGTGGTGGGTCAGAGACACTGATTTCCCACATCCACAAGCTGAACCTCTCCTCTGGGAAGGAGGAGAAGACTCAAAGAGTCGCTACTGGGTTTTGCAGGGGCACATGCAACAACTCCAATTATTGGCAACTACAATAAAGACAACAAAGCTGAGGGTGAAGCCGCGGCCGCGCAGCAGCACGGGGCCAGGCCCCAGCTGCCCCCAGCCAGAGGCTTCTGGCTTTCACAGTTGCATATTCGGATCAACAGTGGGTTTCCTACATGAAACACTGGCTCCATCAAGTCCTTCCTCGGGGAACGTGCTGGGGGAGCACACATCCTTTGTTACCTGCCAGAATTAGACGTGTTGCAAGACCAAGCTCCTGGGAGGCTGCCAGGGCTGGGAAGGTTAAGCTAACACCCCAAATTTGTCTTTGCTGGGACTGTCCTGGTGGCACAGGGCTTGCTGGGGAGGAGCTGGAGGAAGGGGCACCCAGGACAAGGCACAGAGCAGCGGTGCAGCGCTCACTGCCGTGGGATGGGGTGTGTGGAGGGAGGCAGCGCCCGGGTGGGAGCTCCCGGCACAAGCTCAGTTGAAGTTGGATGTTGCTGCTGTGCAGGGACCATAACGGCAGCTGGGCTGAAGAGGCCTCTCTGCGCTACAAGCCTCCAGGAGCACCAGGAGCCAAGTCATCCCTGCACAAGAGGGAAAAGGGAAGATGCCCATGGTATCTGCAGAAGGGAAGAGACAGGCTGGCAGAGAGAGGGGAGCAGAGACGCACAGCCTGGCTGTGGCAGAAGACATTCACCCTGTGATCGAACGAGACCTTCATGCTCAGAGCAGAGCCCAGCTCAGATCAGTCCCCAGGGGCCCACAGCTGGGCAGAGAGAGGCTGGGATAGCACTGAGAGCCTGGGACAGATGGAGGAGAGCGGACACAGGGCTCCAGGGCTGGAGCAATCCTGTTGGGAGACACGGGACACTGGTCCCTGCTGCTCATGCCACCAGCAACTTCCAGGCTAGGGTCAGGAAACAGGGAACATGTAAGGAAAAGCATCCTGCTCTGCAGCTAGAGATGAGGAGGAGAGAAGGAGGAATGGCACGTAGTGCTTTGAATTCAAGGAATGACAGGTCTTGTTCTAGCAGGACATTGGACTGAGCCACCTGGGTCAGCAAAGGAGTGGAGGGACATGGTGTGTGACTACCACCACTCACGGGCACCCTGGAGCCTGCCTCCTCCCTACTGCCTGTCCTCACCATCGCGCGAGGGAGAGCCAAGGCTCACACCCAGCAGCTACACGCACCTCTGGAGCAGGACCGTGCCAACGCCGGCGTCCTTTTGGCCAGCTCCACTCGTGAGGGAAGCACAGCACCAAGCACAGGCATTGTCTGGCAGGGTGGGCAGGCAGTGGAGAGGCAAGGACTAAAGCCAGACTCAAGGAGACCCTGGGCAGATTGGGCACTCCAAGACAGAGGGGTTTGTTACCTGAATGTGCTGGAGATGCAGGTGGATGAAGGAGGAAGAAGAACGCCGGCCCTGCAGGAGAAGGGCCTCAGAGCCTGTTCTCTGGGAGCCAGTGAACTTGGGGTGTTTCACGGAAGGACACGTAACAGGCAGGCAGCGCGTTCAGGGATAAACCAAATCACAGCAGCTCCTCCGGCCGCTGCCGAGGAATGTGCAAATAAAGCGCCCAGAGACAGCCGAGACCACCCGTGTCCTGCCGAGCGGCTGCAGAGCATGGCCTGTCCCCTAAGGTGTGTGTGGAACCAACACTACAGGAGGTCCAGCCTCGAGATGGTGAAAGGACATCAGCAAACAGAGACTCCAACCTTTTGGGGTCAGGAAAGCTCCTTTCTGAATCTTTGAAAAGCAAAAGGCAATGGTGGGTTTAGCTGGGACGAGCCATCACTTCTCACCTGCAGATCCTCCATCCACCTTTGCCAGACATACCAAGAGCTGAGTGCACCCGAGCCCTGGGGATGAGCCAGGATCTGCAAGGAAAGCATTCTGTGAGATCACGTCTGCACAGGAGAAGATTTTTCTCCTTTTGAAACTTCTTTTGAAATTCTCAAAATTACAGTACTTTACAATACAAAAGGTCTCCATTCAGTATTATGTCATTTTACTCCTTCTGGGATTAGAATAATTATTAAAAACACACAACCTTCTAGAAAGGACAGAAACACCATGGAAGAGACCGAAGAGTAACGGGAAAGGCTGCTGCAGTATTATCAAAACCAATTTAGTGCAAAGGAGAAGGGGCCTTTCAAGAACGGTCGATGAGAAGTGTTCTTTATACGCTCGTTTGGAGAAAAGGCATAGATTTAACCTCTGAATGAGATCAGGCTGCCAGCTTCTATACTGAAGCTTAGAACATCAACACAAAAGGACTGAAACACAATATGCATGGCCATTAAAAAATAATATTATATGTAGATATATATAGAGAGAGATGGGAGATATTTTCCACGTATGGTATTTAGTTATAGGAAAGTGTCCCTGCAGACAGGCATGTTCTGCCATTGGGCTCTTTTGGGGCCGTTTCACAGGACAGACGTTGAGGACCTGTCCGTTCACCATAGCGTGAAGTACGTGCTGACCGTGAAGTCCCTCCGGGTGGGATGATTCTTTTCTAGTGCCTCCACAGTTGCCGCGTTCCCCGTGCACGCAGGGACGCTCGACCCTCTTTGCTTCTGCCAGCCCCGGGGGCTGCCCTCACCCTGGCAGCCAAGGGACAGCTCAGACAGTGGTTTCATCCGCGGTCTTCTTCATGAGCTTGGCGGAGAGGAGGGAGTGGGGCACGGGGTGAGGGCTCCGCGAGGCTGGGATCATCAAGCGGACTTTCTGGTTGGTCCTTCGCCACTCCGAGTACAGCTGGCAGTGGTAGCGGAACGAAACCTGGCGGGCGATAACGGATCCATCTGGTTACCAAAGTCGTGTCACAAGTGCTGGAGCCCGCAGAGGGCTGGTGAGACACGGCCACCCATTGCCCTCTGCGTGCCCTCTGCATATCCCTTGTCAGTCCAGCAGCAGCCCCCGGCCAAGGAGACAACACTGACCCTGAAACAGTTCGGGGCACTCCATGTCTCTACAGCTACCTGAAAGGAGGTTGTAGAGAGGTGGGTGCTGGTCTCTTCTCCCAAGTAGCTAGCCATAGGACAAGAGGAAATGGTCTCAAGTTGTGCCAGGGGAGGTTTAGATTGGATATTAGGAAAAATTTCTTTACTGAAAGAGTGGTCAAGCCCTGGACCAGGCTGCCCAGGGCAGTGGTGGAGTCACCATCCCTGGAGGGGTTCAAAAGACACATAAACATGGCACTTCAGGACATGGTCTAGTGGTCACGATAGTGTTGGGTTGATGGTTGGACTTGATGGATCTTAGAAGTCTTTTCCAACCTTAATGATTCTGGGATTTGATGTCCCAAGCCTTTGACAAGGAATCAATTAATTCCTGGTAACACCAGGTTAAGCACAGCATGGCCCAAGGGGCTTTCTGGGCAGCACCAGGACAGAATCTGCTCTGCTGGGTTTGGGTACCAGGCTGGTGAGATGTGGTGGGGAGGAAGCACCACTTGCCCCTTCACCCCAACACAGGGTGAAGTGAGCATCTTGTCTGGGCAGAACGAGGGGCTCTCAACAGGACCAGCCTCAAGTGGCTGAATCCAATCAGCCTCTTCTCACAGTCCCTGGAGGGTCTTCTCTGCCCTTTCCAAAACCCTTTTTTCCCTGGTCTGCAACAACAGGACATCGGTTGCACTCATTCCTTCTGACAAGGCTGTGCCTTGGCAGACTTGTCCACCCGGAGGGAGACAGGAGAGGATGCAAAGGCTGGAGGGGACCTGAACCAGCCTGGCCCAGAGGCAGGAGCTGGCCCTGCAGTTTCAGAGCAGCCCTGCAAGGGGGAGCTTCGAGCTGGGCTGACCCAGCGTGCTCGGCTCCTTGGGGGCTCCTCTTTTCGTCATTGACACCAATCCAGATTTTCTCACAGCTCCTGCTGATTCCTTTGCTTGGAAATGAAACTTTTCTAGGATCTCTTGAGGAAGGAATAAAACCAGCATATATTCCCCTCCTCTTTATTTCCCTAGAAATTACGAGCGAGAGAATGAAATACTGAATCTAGTCAGCTGCTCAACAAAACCGAGCGTTTGTATTTGTAAAAGAACATTGAGCTGGCAAGTAGGAAGTATCAGGAAGTGTATCCGAGAAGGAAGAGTCAGCATTCCTATCACTTCTGGATAGGTCCCAGACATCTGCTATGAGGAATGGAGCCGTCCCTGGCATTGAGCTAATTTAGCTGATTGATTTGTGCACTCCCCCTTTTCCTGTTGCAGAGGGAATAAGGTTGTTTGCTGATAAACAAGAAGCAAACGCATCTCGAAATCCGCAGAGATAGCGTGTCGGTGGGGAGCTCGTGGTGCAAGCCTCAAGGAAAGCGCCTGCTCCACAGGAAGGAGCTGCAACCTTGGCCACCGCCTCTCTCGCAATCCTCTCACGGGTTATGGCCGCCCAACAGCCCTTTGTGCCACACGGCCCATGGCAGCACGGAAGAATTGCAGGAGAATGCAGTAAATGTGAATAAAAGGGCTTCACTTAACGCCCTCCTGTGTTCTAGGAAATGTGGAGCACAGCAGAACTAGAGCCACTTCAGTCAGGACTCATTATTTCACAAAAAAACCCCCCATTTTTCCATTTCCTCCAGATTTCCAGCTCCTCCAGACCAGCCCTGGGACAGAGAAGACAAGACGGAAGCACTTCCTCTTAACGTTTCCAATTTTAGCCTGGCTTTCTGCAGAAATGAACCTCATGCAGCGGCGGAGACTTCCCTCGGCAGCTGCACTGGTGCATGTTCGGGCAGCAGCACCCACCAGGCACCCCCCGAGCGAAGGCTGCAGCACCAGCTCACCCTCTGTGCAAGGAACATCCTAACCCCAGGGGAAGCTGGAAGAGAGACCTGGAAGAGTTATTGCAAGAGATCAGAGCATGAGAAGGCAGGAAAATGGGCTGTGGCATCGCTGCTGCCCGCAGAATTGCCAGCTTTTTGGGGTCCTGCTATTTCACCTCTTCCCTTCTCAAAACGGTGCTTCCAGCAAGCAGCTGGAAAAGGGCAAGGACAGGGCATGAGCACACACAGGGCTGCGAACGGGAGAGCCCCAAATGAAGATCCAAAGCCCCAAACCCACTCAGCAATAGGACATGAAAGAACTGAACGGGAAACAGAGGGAGCTGGGAGAGCGGGGCCCGGGGAGCCCCGAGGACCTGGGGAGGCACGACAGGGAGCTCTGGGCTCATTTATGGCACATTCGCATTTGCTTCCTTGCTCTTCTGGACTCGCCCCAAGCTGCAAGCTCCTGGCTGCTAATTCAGCCTGTCCCAAAAGATGCCAAGTGAGGCATCTGCAGGAGGGTCTTTCCTCCATGGATCAGGTCAATGCCCAGTCAGTGGCAAGCGCAGGTTCTCTCTAGTCCCCAGTGCCTCCAAACTCGGCAGCGCAGCCGTAAAGCCGCAGTGGCCGCAACCAGCCTCGGCACAGGGCTCGAGTCCAAAAGCCCAGTATGAGAGAGGAGTCAGAGGTCCCCCCAGGGCCAGAGTGTTCCTTGCGCACACCCTTCTGTGCTACTTCTCTTAAAAATACTGTATGAGAGTTTGTTTAGTTGTGGGCCACAGAGAGTCCCAACAGCTGGTCAGCCGCTCCTTTAGGCACGGCCAACATGTGCTGGGCAGCACAAAGCACAGAGGGGCACGATGGCCAATTATTTAGGGGTCAAACGTTTGCCAGATTTTGTTTTGTCCCCTAAACCACCCAGGTACCAAGTTTGTGTTTCATCTTGAAAAGAGGTACAAAGAGCTGGATCATTGCCTGCCCCAGCCCCAGCCACGCTCGGGCACGTCTGCACCCGGGTACATAATACCCCGGGGAACACGGCTCCTGGATGACCAGGAAGTGGTTTCTCATTCTCACCAACAACTTCAGCAGCTCCCATTTGAAGCTAACTAATCGGATGTTCAAGAGAAAGAGCCTAAGGTTTTCTCACGGGGGGGTCAGAAACGGGTGGCCGTGCGGCGCGACGCGAGCCAGCGCTCCGACCTCCCCTTTACACAGAAAGAAGGGCCCGGGCAGCAGACACTTACCAGCGTCCAAAGGACGTAGATTGTGAAAAGTGCAATAGTTAGTGCTATGAGTCCAATGGCCTCCAGCCGGCTGTTGAACTGCAAATGATCCTGGGCCCCGCGCAGGCACAGCCAGCCAGAGATGGCGGCCAGGGGAGTAATGAACAGGAAACACACCATGTCGCAGAAGAGGGTCCTCTTCTCATTGCGGGGACCGGGATCCTTCAGCCACTGCAGGAAGGAAGGGACAGAGGCCGTTAGCCGGCGGCACGCGGCGGGCTGGCGAAGCAGGCCTGCCGTGCTGGGGAGCTCTCGCGGGCTCTCTGCAGCCTGTACGTACCTGGCGCACACGCTGAACTCGCACAAACCTGCACAGAAAATAGAGCTAGGGAGCACCAAGTGGGTTTGTAACAGTCACCAGGGGAAAAGGAAGGGACAACTGAAGAACAGGCGCAGGGGAAGGCTGTAGTGAAACAGGAGCTGCCTGGGCTCTTCGCTGGAGCAGCGAGGAGCAGGCAGCCACTAGCAGAGGAAGCCTGGTTCAGTAAAGCCTGGCTTAGTAAAGATCTGACAGGATTTGGATGGAGCTCCAATAGAAACATATCCACAACTCTGCAACTGGTGCAGACGCTACGGGAAACCAGGGCACTGTGGCCAGGCCAAGCCATGAGGGCAGCTGTCCCAATTCCTGCCCTCTGGTTCCTTTTGGAGAATTGTGGCATTTTAGAGTTTCACTCCTGATTTAAATTAAATCTGAAGTGCCCAGGTCCCCCCGAGAGGCTGTGGAAGACCACTCTGCAGAGGGTACAGCACCATCCTTCTCGCAGCAGTGCTGCTCACCGGGGAGCCCAACACCCAACCGGGACCATCGGTGGAGAATGAAACACCCACACAACCCGTATTTTCACCGAGGTGATGAGAGAGAGGAAGACGGCGTGTCACTTCAGCAACTAAGAAACCGAGACTGGAGGAAAAAAGTGAGTAACTAGCAGAAAGCTTGTCTGCTCCCGAGCAGACAAAGCAGGAGAGCAGCCAAGGGGCCACGGGGCTGGGCTGGCCCCAGCAGGGGAAGGTAACACAAACCCATTTTCTTTCACAGAACAACCTGTGCGCAAACCTGCATCTTTCTCACAGAAAAGATGCGACCATTTCTAAAGCGAAAGCGGCACGGCTGCCGGGGGAGGGACCCGGAGCCTGGCTGGCCAGGGAAGATCCCCCAGCGCGTTCCCCCAGATCTCCGTGGATCACAAGTGACCACAAAGGGATGAGGTGTGATCACAGACTCAGCTGCTGAAAACTCCACCTCCATGACTGCAAAATCCCAAAGGTCTTTCCATGGATGGTGCCCTTCTGCTGGCCACCACGTCACAGGCAGAAAAGACCTGCCAGGGCCAGGACAGAGCTGGTTCTGGTGTTTTCCTTCCCATTTTCAGGCTTGCTTGCTTGCCTCACAGGCAGGACTGATCCAGCGCAGCAGAGGTTCATCCACAGCACTTTGCTCTGGGCCACCAAGAGGCTTTGCCAGCGCTTCTCTCCTGCAGCTCCCACCATGGAGCAGGCTGCAGAGCAAGCGCAGCTCTTGCAGACAGGTTTTCTTCAACAGGCCATCTCTAATTTCACTAATTTTAGGAGTCCTGACTTGCTTCCAGTGCAAGTTCATTTTAGACACATGACTTCGACAACAGCAATTGTTCTAGTTTTCCTGGGATTATGCTATTTTCAGCCCTTCCTTTCCTTTTTTAGAAGAGCAAGCAGCGGTGGTTCCTACCAGTACCCAGAGTTGTTACAGCAAGTCTTTACTGGGAGTTCTGTGTGCTGGGCTGCCGGATCCTTCCTCATTTCCTGCACAAGGATGACTGGTCTCATCTAGGATTTTTTTTTCTCAAAAAAAATAGAGAACATGATCCAAAAGGCGCAGTCTGAGCAGGGAAGGGAATGGCCCCACAGCAGCCAGGGCCAGGTGGGCACGTCCTTGGAGTAGGATTCCCACTTTTGAACAGGCAACGTGAAAAGGGACCTGTCTGAGAACTACGCACACAAAGCTCCTTCCCTACAGGGAAGCCACAGTTTAAACAGCAAATTAGGAGTGGTGGCAGGTATGCAAGAAATGAATGAGACCACACCGGTCAGAGCACAGGTCACCTGAGGACATGGCTGGCCAGAAGGACAAGCAGAAAGTGTTGGCCTAGAAGGGTGCACACAAGTGAACTGGGATTTAACTATGGAGAGAGTCTAATGTGAGGGATGAAGAGTGAGATGCAGCCAAGGGGTGAGGAGGGGAGCAGAAGCACTGACAACTTCTGTCGAAATGGGAAAGAGAAGGGGGAGATGGCACAGCCAGGCAAGGAGTGGTGGCCAAGGTGGTCAGAGCCACTCTAGCAGCATGTTCTGCAGATACCTGCGATGGGACACGGTGCTGGCCAAGAACGGAGCAGAGGATGCTGCAGCAACAGGTAAAAGCCTGGCCAGGAATTCCAGCTGGGAAGACCAATAAGCAAGATATTCGAGAGATGCGATCCTGAGCAAGAAGAAGTGAAGCTAGAGAGCAAGACAGGAGATGAAGAGCACAGACAGATCTGGCGACTGAGTAACACTCCCGCAATAACAGAGGATAAGTTAAAAGCATTTTTGGAGTCATTCTGAGCACGACTTGATGGCCAGACATCGAAAAGGAAATTTCAGAGCAGCTACTACTGTGGTTTGGACAGGAGGAGCTGGCAGAGGGAGGCAGACCTGCAAGTCACCCCTTGCATGGCTCTGCAGAGGAGATGAGTGGTGATGAGCTGTGTGGGGAAGATAAGGACCACACACACAGTCCTGAGCAACCCTGAGAGGAAGCGAGGGTGGACAGCAACTCATCCACACAGCAAAGCTGCTCCTACAACCAGCGCTTTGGCAGCCCCCTCATTCGAACCCCCGGCCGTGCCCTGGCTTTCCCTACTCCAGCAGGGCTGCTCCAGCTACACAGCATTCGGGGAACGCCGAATCCCCTGACTGGACCAACAACCCTCTAGCAGCCATCTCTGTCCCCTGGAAGAGGACATCTTGGGTCGCTTTGCACCCTCGGACAATAAGAACCCCAGGGACTGAAGGCAGATAGGTATTTTACTGCGCCTTATTCTATTTATACTCCCTGTGATCTTTGAAACTCCTTCTACTTCCCCGAGATGGGAGCCAAACATGTCAAGGCAGAAGAAAATTAATTTCCTTTTGAAGCAGTTGATTTACTTTGCCAATATGCACTGACACAGTAAAATAGAATACAATAAAGGCACCCTAAGGGCGCAGGGTTTCTGGCACCGCAGCACATTATTGCATAAAGAACTGAAAATAAACCTTGCAAACAATCCAAAAAGTGGCCAGTCAGATTAAACAATTTTTGTAGGAAAAACTATCAAGTAAACATGGGAAAGCAACAAAAGCGCTATTTGGTCTTCTTCCAGGCCATGTCCAAAAACAACTGCTTCCACGCTGCAATCACGTGTGAGACCAAAGGGAAAGAGGTAGAGTTCACAGAACTTTGGCTACGAGCTGGCAAAAACTGCTCTCTGCTTGTGCGACAAGAAGCTATTCTGGGTATGACCATGTTTCTTTGTCCTCCAGCATGATCCCCAGGCTTTCCCAGATGTTGGGATCAGCAGGATTGTGGAAGGAAGCTCATTTCTTGGACCCATTGCAGGGCTACGGGTTGATGAGCACCTGATCTTTGGATGTGGCAGTGCCCAAGAAACTAGGATGAGCCCCCAGGTGATGGAAGGCAGGAGGAGGGCATGCAGAAAAGGGCACCAGGACTTCATCAGCTCTTCTGGAAGCCAAGAGCAGAGCTCAAAGTGTCACGGAGCAGTCTCCCAGGCAGTCCAGCCAGCACCAGCATGTCTTGGAGCTGGGCTGCATTCTGCCCCTTGGGATCATGGAGAATGGACTGATGTGGGATGGTCCCAGCAGTGCTCAGCATCTTGGGAGTCTTTCTTGGGGATGATAAATGGGTGTTTTAGAAAAAGCACTTCACAGCTTATCTTGGGTTGCAAAATGCGCATGGTTGCGAGCTCCTGTTTCATAAAATACTTGGCATGAGGCATTCACATGCCAGCTGACGGCAGCACCAGGCCAAGTGGGACCAGTGCAGTGTGGGACCAGCACTGGTGGGACCAGCAGCCTCCGGCCACCCTGTGCTCGGGTCTCTCCCAGCCTTGCAGCTGGTGCTCTGGTGAGCACCATTCAGGATCAGTGTGACCTGCCAATCTCACTGCCTGACCCTGCCACCAAGTTCTGCATGTGCTTCACAGCTACAGTGTGACACAAGCTGCAGCAACACCAGCAGCGTTTGGCTGTGTAAAGCCAGCTGCACCACAGAACATCCCGCGTCCCTTCTGTCCACCAAACAGTTAGCCTGCGGCTGCTCAAGCGCAAGTTGATTTTCCTTTTCCTGCTGACCTTGTGCCTGGCTATGTAAATCAGACAGAAAAACGTGACCTTGATTCCCAGCAGCATGATGAGTCCTGTCCCTGCCTTGAGAAATGTGTCCAATCAAAAAATGCAGCTTCAGAACAGGGACCACCACACCCCTCCTCTGGGCACCCACCAAAACCTCCTTGCAGGCCATGGAGCTCCATGGGCAGCACCAGCAGGATGGTCCTGTTTCATTTAACAAGGTGAGGAAGGATGTTTTCTGATGGAGTACCCAGAGTTCACGAAGCCAAGACCCAGAAACACGCCTAGCCCTGCAAGCAGAGCAGTTAAATGGTGCAGAGCAAACTTGTCCCTCCTCATCCTCCTCTCCCTACTGCGCAACGGCCTGTCATCGATTCTCCACAAAGCTCAACAAGCTGAATCTCTTCTTGCACAGGTATGGGAGCCCTCCTGGTGAGAGCTTCACTGGGAAGCACAGGGCACTGGGCTGACCCAAGGAGAGCAGGAGCACTAGAAATCGTGGACAGGAGAGGAACCCACCCAAGCCATGCTGCAGGTCACCAGGACACTTCCCTGCACAGCAGCGGGTGCTTCTGTGGTTGGTGTCACCACGGGAAATGCCGCGTCACAACATGTATGAATCTGAGACCACGGCACTGCCAGCAGCTGCTCCTCAGAGAAACACCAATGGGAGCAGGTCCTCTAGATCCTCAGGGCACAGCCAGGGCTGGACAAAGTGCTGAAGATGGACACGTAAGGAAGAGACCTGTGCTGGTAAGAGTGCAGGGATGAACTTCTTTCCAGTTTTGGCCCCAAAGAAGCCATTCCAGGTTTGCAGAGGGACTGCACAGAGAAACAGCAAGGGCTATAAGGTGGGACCTGAGATGAACATCCCCAGACAGCAACTGAAGACGAAAAGATGAGAGAGGAACGGACTCAGATGGAGCCAAGAGTGATTTGTCTTTCACAGGAGTCTGATGCGGGCTTGCACTGGGGAAGGAGAGAGACAAGCTGGGGTAGAGGAGCAGAGACAAGAGAGAGAACAGTGCAGTGAGTTCTGCAGAAGAGTTCAAGGAAAGCAAAGGAAAACATCTGTGAGGATGATAAGGCTGGAGGAAGGGTGGGGGAGAGTTCACATCACCTCTCGGTTCTCTGAACTGGAAGGGGAGCACTGGGCGCTGTGCACAGAGGCAAAATTTCTCTCCCTAATAACATCAGGAGGAGTAATAAGAGTATCGCTCTTGGTCCCTGCAAACCTCACTGTGCTTGTACCGGAGACATCCCAGTAGCACCTCCCACAGCTACCAGCTACAGAGGTATGGGCGACTGGTGAGATGGGGCAGAGACACTGCACGTGGCAGACCTGACAGTCTCCTGTACTGCGTGATACCCATGGAAGAGCCGTTTGGCAGAGGCAGAGGGTCACGCAGGCGGTTCCAGAGCTGCCTTTTTAAAATAAAGCACGTAACACACAAACTGCACCAGTGCTGATGACGTGGAAGCAGAATTTTGATGTGGCTCCATCATGAGACCTGCCTGCAAGGACAGAAAGACGGGAACAAAGGTGTTGAGGTTTAGGTTCAACCCCCCAGACCTACACCAGACGCACTCTGTTAGCCCCTCTTTTACCCCCCAACAGAGGATGAGAAAGGGGATAAGGGAGAGAGACTTATGGATGGCCCAGTCCCCTCCCCCCGGGAGAGGAAGGGAATGAGAGAGAGGCTTCCGGATTGGAAGAGAAAACTAAACCAGCTTTAATGAAGATAATAATAATAAAATGGGATCTGTACAAATAGATACAAGCCCAGCATGGAACCCAGCCTCCCCCTGATGGCAATGACATCACTGTCACCACGGAGGCTGTCGAGCAGGCGCTGGCAAAGTCCCAGACTGGGCTCAGCAGCCAAAGGGAACCGGATTCAGGGGCTGGGTTCAGGAACACACAAATTGGGATCAAAGGCACAAGAAGGTCCAAGAAGGGAAGGGTCCCAGAAGGCAAGAAGGCCTCCAAGGGAAGTGAAGGCCAGGGAAGGATCCCAAAAGCAGATGGGAAGCAAAGGCCAGTGAAGGGCCAACAGGAAGGCTCGAGACCCTCGTGATCCCTCAGCTTTATACTGAACATGACGTAGATGGGATGGGATCCCTCGTTGCTCAGTTTGGGCTCCCTTGTCCTGCACCCCCCGACGTGGCAGTGCCCATGGTCTGCACACCAGCCCTTGGCAGGAACTCTAACCATCACGGGTGACCACGGCTAGAAGCAGACACTGTCTGCGAAAACACGCTGTGAGCTTCAGAAAGTGCAGGGAGTTAGCAGAGACTCAGATGAAAACTAAAATCACCAAACAGAATCGGTTTGGTTCTAACCCAAACCAGGACAAAGGGTGTGGCTCAACTGCTCCAGTGGCGACCAGTTCACCAGAGGAATCTTCTTTGGAGTTAGTGAGCTGTCTCAAATGACTTTTGCTTTTGCAAAGGTATTAAATGCTTAGAGAGGCATCATGAGAAAGTCATGCATGACATCCATTAGCCTTTATCACCAGGATATGTTGGCTTTTGACATCCTGGTCATTTTAGCAAAGTTGGAGCCTTGGACCCAACATCAGAAGTTCACGCCCACTCTCAGAGCTGAGCCCTGTAACCTCTGGGCTCCTCTCCCTGGATTTACACGATGTGGAGACAAAAATACATCCTTCCTTTTCAGCGTGGCCTGACATTTTGCTGGGATTAAGCAGCTGCTGCTCTGATACCCGCCCGAGCTGCCAGCCCAGGACATTCCACTCAAACAGGAAGAGGGGGACATTTAGATTGGAAATTAGAAGGAAATTCTTCACTCTGAGGGTGGTGAGACACTGGCACAGGTTGCCCAGGGAGGCTGTAGATGCCCCAACCCTGGATGTGTTCAAGGCCAGGTTGGATGGGGCCTTGAGCAACCTGCTCTAGTGGGAGGTGTCCCTGCCATGGCAGGGGGTTGGAACTAGATGGTCTTTGAGGTCCCTTCCAACCCAAACCATCCCATGATTCTATGGCATTTCCACGCAGAGACCTTGTCAGGGACTGCAGTGCCAACTGCCCGGTGCCAGGCTGGGCAGGCAGTGTCTGGCTGATGGGCAGCAGCCAAGGAGGTGGGACACCATAGAATCATAGAATGGCCTGGAACGGGAGTCTGTGGGGGCAGAGGTGCTGATTCTCTTAAGCCCATTTAGAAACACTCAGAGGGAACAAAATTAAACACAGTTTAAAGTTAAAAGACTTCCAAGACCCATCTGGACACGTTCCTGTGTGACCTGCCCTGAGTGAACCTGCTCTGGCAGGGGGGTTGGATGAGATGATCTCCAGAGGTCCCTTCCAACCCCCACCATGCCAGGATTCTGTGAAAACAGATTACAAGTGGTTAAAGGATTGAGGAGAGAAACAAGAGGGCCAGTGCAAAATACACAAAACAAGGAGATAGCAGGACACCAGCAAAAGCATTTCCTTGTCCTCCAGGACAGCTGGTAACGTGGGGAAGCAAAGAGGCCGAACGGGGAGGAGTGGGCTCTGGTACCAAACATGGACCCACCCGTGTCCCCACCTCACTCCTGTCTGTGGCCAGGAAGACCAGGAGCCGTGCGGAAGGGCCACGCTTACATGTGGCTGTAGAAACTCAGCCATGGCATCGCCCTTGATGATGCTTTCTAGAAACACACCATGCAGCTGATACAGGACCCAACGTCTCAGTCCATGCAGTTCTGCCTAAAATCCCAGAGGACAAAGAGTCTTCAGCAGGGAGAGCACTTTGTAAGAGAAAATAGGTTTGTTATGGAGGTAGCTGCGGACTAAAGAAAGGAGTTTATGTGGGAGAACACTAAGGGAGAGGAAGATTTAGACTCATACAAGCTGTCTGCAACAGCAGGTTCTCCCAAAGACAGAGAAATGCAGACACCTCCAGACAAGCTGACCCATCCTAACTAGGCTTTGGCTGGGGTAGAGTTCATTGTCTCCATACTTACTGTCATGGGGCTGTTTTGGACATGTTGGACATGGTCTAGGGGTCAGGGAGATGTTGGGATGAAGGCTGGACTTGATGATCCTAACCAAAATGATTCTATGATTCTATGTTTTAGATTTGTGCTGGGAACACTGTTGGTATCACAGGGATATTTTGTTCTTGCTGAGCAGAGCTTACACAGCCCTCTTCTGCCCCTCACCCCACCCACCAGGGAGCAGGTTGGGGTTGCACAAGGAGTTTGGAGGGGACACAGCCAGGACAGCCAACCCCAGCTGATCACAGGGACATTCCAGACCATATAAAATCATGCTCAGCATATAAAGCTGGGGGAAGAAGAAGGAAGCGGGGGCATTTGCAGTGATGGTGTTTGTCTTCTCAAGTCACCATTACATGTGATGGAGACCGGCTGTCCTGGGGTGACTGTAGACCTGCTGCAGATTGGAAGGGGTGAACAAATTCCTTGGTTTGCTTTATTTGTGTGTGCAGCTTTTCCTTTACCTATTAAACTGTCTTGATCTCAACCCATGAGTTTTCTCACTTTAACCCTTCCAATTCTCTCCCCCATCCCACTGGGGGGTGAGCGAGCGGCTGCGTGGGGCTGAGCTGCTGGCCACGGTTAAACCACAACAGTCTTTTTTGATGCCCAGTGTAGGGCTTGATGGGTTCGAGATAACAACAGGCTTGACTGGAACAAGACAGATTTAATTGATTGCTGTTTGGCTGTAAATCGGCAGGCTCCTGTGCTGCCACGCGCTCGCCTTCCTGTAAATCAGAGCCCAGCGCTCGTTAGCAGCTGCTTTTTGCTTTCGCTGCTTGCTGCTGTGCTGATGGTCTGACTCTGCTGTGCCTGGGAACCTTCTGATAGCAGCAGTGGCCATGCCCTGGGCTAGCAGGTGACCAGGGCATCGCTGCTGCCCTGGACAGGCTGGGCCTCCAGCATGAACTCAAGTCAAAGGGACTGTGACCCATGGATGAGTTGGGGGCTGTGGCTATGTCTGGGCCACAGCAGGTATACCTCTGAAAGGACTGCACCTCAGAGATAAGTCCATCCTGGAGAAGGACTCATCTGTGGTTGCAGATGAGTCCATGCTGCAGCAGGTACACCTTGAAACATCAGTGGCTGTGCATGAGGTCATGATGGAGCACCTCAAAGCGTGTGGCCATGGATAAGCCCATAACAGAGCAGGTACACCCCTGGAGGGGCTGCAGCCATGGGTTGCATGTTGGGTCCATGCTGGAGCAGGTGTATCTCTGAAGGCTTTGTGGCCCATGGAAAAGGCCACACTGGACTAGGTGCACCTCAAAGTGACTGTGGCTGTGGGTAAGTCCATGGTGCAGCAGGTACACCCCTGAAGAGACTGTGGCTCATGGAAAAGGCTCCTCTTGGAGCAGACACACCCCTAAGGGACCACAGTTCATGGGTAAGTCCAAGCCAGAGCAGAGCAAGGGGAGGAGTTAATTGCAATGTTAAACCCTATGGCCTGGTCCAAAGGAACCAGAAGTGGAGATTGTAACAGAAATACCTTCCAACCGTTGTAGCCCAGGATCTGAGTTGCACGTTATGGGGATTACTATAACAGGAACCACCTGAATCAATGGAGGCCTCACTTTTACCCTTCCGATTGATCACAAGAAGCATTTCCTTCCCTCCAGAGAGTACAGGACTCTAAAGAGCAAGGTTTGGCTGAGGCAAATTCACGGTGTATAAAATTAGGGCAAATAAACCCAGCTCTCCTAGAGAATTGTGTGACCACCCGTGGCCTGATAGAAAGAGCTGCCTAGACTTCAGTGCTTCATTGCCAAAGGCCTGGGCTCCTTCTTCTGCACTGCCCTGGACACCAAAGACACAGATGTTTCCTGAAGATGAATCCTAGGCAGTAACTGTGCATTTTCTGTGCTTAACATTATTGGAACCAAGAAGAAACTACCTGTTCCAGGAAAGCTCTATGCATTACAACTTAGAGTATGAACATTTCATCTAAATATCTACTGCTGAAGTCTTCCAGGTAACACAGAGACACACTTTGGTCTTTCTGACTATGGCAGCCATGCTGGCCAGAGTCTCATGGATTCAGAACGCTTCCTTGTACACATATGGATGCACATCAAACTAACATTGACGTGAGGAAGTCAAGCACTGGAAAACTACCCCTCTCCAAGGCTTGGCCATCTCGTTCTCTGCTGGGGACATGCACCTCACTTGAAACCCCATCACACTTCCAGTCATACCCAACCCTCTTGTGCTGGAGACCATTTCAGAGAGCCCAGCAGAAGCTGCTCTGTCCTTTCACAACATCAGGTGGTAGCAGCCACCAGCCCTGGTGACAGACCCTCCCCAGGCACCTGGAGCTGCAGCTCATCTCTCCATCTTCACCTGCAGCCGTTCAACACATGCCCCCAAGAAGCACTCAGCCCATCGATCTCACAGCCTGATGGTTAACAAAGGCCTTCTGTGGTTTTTTTCAGCTTTCAACCAGCTTCTAAGTTAAAAAATAACTGAACGAGGCTGAACTGCAGGAGATATCCTCCCACACCCCTGCGCCCGCCCGTGGCTGCCAGAGCTGGCTCCGGGCTCAGACGAGTCCCCCGCTCCCGGTTCAGAGATCAGGCACACTGGCAGCCAACACCGTTACTATTTTTACGTTGAACAGACCACAACATAAACAAATGCCTGCTCAAAGAAAATAAAAATCCAGCTCTATTTAAAAATTCCCTTTAATCCATGCTGAACGAGGTTGCTGTCTTCCCTCCCTCAAGGAGGCTACAAAACTAAATTAGTTTGTGAAGCTCTCTGGTACCACAGCAGGAGGTATTCCAGAGAAGCCCATGGGGAAATGGATCATTTTGTCTCGTGAGCAGGGATAGAAGGGCACAGAGCCACACAACACAACGGGATGAACCAAGTTAGCTAGTGGGCTTCTTTCACCCACGCACTGACCCTAGAAAACCATCCATGACCATGGAAAGACCACACTGTAACACAGATATACAAGAGGACTGAAGTAAAAGCTAAGGGCTGGGCTGTTTCCTGACTTCCAAGAACGTTCTGCAGCTTCCGCAGAAGTATTTCAATGTGATCATGCAGCTTCTCCACAGCTTCACCAAACACTTCCTCCAGTCCAGTCAGCTCTTGGGCTCTCTCCCTCTGAAGGCTCTTCACAAACACACAGACTGAGCCAGTTTTTCACAGGGCTGATGGCTCATTCCCACAGATCTCAGCTCTGCTCACCAGTGACCACCACAGCCACCACCAGCAGCTCAGTCTCCCCAAGCTGGAAAGGTAGGACACAGCAGAGCGCACAGCAAGAGCTGTGCTCTCCTGTGAGGCCCAGCACCAGCAGGAAGCTGTAGTCACCTAATTCTCCCATGAGTTTCATGGTGGCCATGTGATAGCAGGAGAGAGCCAGGATGCTTGGATAGCCTTTCACAAGGGGGACAGACCCTTTCATCCACACCACTGCCATAAAGCTCGCTCCCACATCGCTCCCAGTCCCAATCTCATAGAATCATTAAGGTTGGAAAAGACCTCTAAGATCATCAAGTCCAACTATCAACCCAATGCTACCATGGCCACTAAACCATGTCCTGAAGTGCTACGTCTACACATTTTCTTTACCACCCCCAGGGATGGGGACTCCACCACTGCCCTGGGCAGCCTTGACCACTCTTTCAGTAAAGAATTTCCTCCTAATATCCAATCTAACCCTCCCCTGGTGCAACTTGAGGCTATTTCCTCTCATCCCATCACTAGTTACCTGGAAGAAGAGACCAGCACCCACCTCTCTACAACCTCCTTCACGTAGTTATAGAGAGTGAGAAGGTCTCCCCTCAGCCTTCTCTTTAGTCTAAACAGTCACAGTCCCCTCAACTGCTCCTCATCAGACATGTTCTCTAGACCTTTCAACAGCTTTGTTGCCCTTCTCTGGACCCACTCCAGCACCTCAACGTCTCTCTTACACTGTAGCACCCAAAACTGACCCCAGTGCTCAAGCTGTGGCCTCACCAGCACCGAGTCCAGGGGCACGATCACTTCCCATTTATGGGTCTCCATCCCATTTATCCTTCTCTGAGCACTAATTTGTTTTGACTTTCCAGTTTTACTTGGTGACAGCGGATTTTTATCAGAACTACTAAACAGCACAGTCACGGGCAAGCATCACTTCCCTGAAAGTTTCAAAACGCTCCCCACCCCTCCCTGCAAAGGAGCAGAGCATGTCCCAGATAAGGCAGCTGAGGGAACCATGTCATTTTTAAATGACTAAGCAGCCTCTTTCACTAGCCCTCTTCTCAGAAACAGATTAATAACTTGGGGATGACACTTCCTAAAAGTATTTGGTGACAAGTTTTGGCCTGGTCTGGTGTGGGTATGAGATTACACCAGACTGCGGACAGAGGTCATTCATGGAAGGTGCCAGCAAGGTGGCAATGCAGCTCTCAGCTGCTTCAGGAGGGCTCTGCTAACCCCAGGTGTGCTTCCAAAAGCAGCCAAGTCCTCTAAGTTGCCCTGTGAGTGAACGATCAGCAAACATCACAGGGTGAAGTACATTCATTGTCACTACTTCTGACGAGCACAGATTTTGGTAGTGCAGAAGCCCAAAGCAGTTGCAACAACTCCCAAGTAAAATGAGAAACTCAACTCCAGGACGTTTTCCCTGGACTCCAGGCAGGGATCAGAGCGTTTTACAGCACGGTGGAAGTAGAACAATAAAACCAGGTGGGCTTCCAGCCAGGCGGGCCATTTCCCTCTCGCAGGAGCCCTCCACTCGTGACGTGCCAGGTACGCAGCACACATGTCCACCAGCTGAACCACGCTGTGCAGAGACCCGGCACAGCCGTGTGCCACAGTGCAGGCACTGCTCAGGGTGGTGGGTACCACACCCGTGGCTCTCCATCACGTGGGGGAAAGCCCTGCTGGTCCCAGAAAGCGCAGGCTGCTACTGTGGGATTTGTTAAAGCAGGCTACAGGCTGGGAATCACAGAATCGTAGAATGGTTTGGGTTGGAAGGGACCTCTGCCATGGGCAGAGACACCTCCCACTAGACCAGGTTGCTCAAAGTCCCTTCCAACCTGGCCTTGAACACCTCCAGGCATGGAGCATCCACAACTTCCCTGGGCAACCTGGGCCAGTGTCTCACTATCCTCTGAGTGAAGAATTTCCTTCTAATTTCTAATCCGAATCTCCCCTCTTCCAGTTTGAACCCATCACCCCTCGTCCTATCACTACAGGCCTTTGTGAAAAACCCCTCCCCAGCTTTCTTGTAGGCCCCCTTCAGATACTGGATTATCAACTGTACCTCCCCACCTGCAGGTCGATGCTCCTCTGCAGTTGCACATTGTGTTGAAGGAACCCCTAGACCCAACCTAGCAGGAGGCTGGCACGGGGAAGAACTCACCTGCCCTTTCACAGGCAGCGAGTGGGATCCAAACAACGTGCAAGCAGCAAGGGCTTTGATCTTCCGGGCTGGACCTCAGGTGTGCCAGCTACCCCTTCCTGTACGGTGCTGCAGCACTATCAGAATGACAGCCACACCAACATCGCCTGCCCACCTGCCAACACAACTCATGCGTACTTAGACAGATGAAACCATCTTCTAAAACAAACCACTACAGCTTTTTGCACTGCAACTCACTGATTTACTGATTCGCCTTTGGGGGTGTACACTTGAATTCTGAGGTCAGAAGATGGCCTGGTCCAAGCTGCCTCTGTTCCCTACGTGTAAAGGGCTTAATTACCATCAGCTATAAACTTTGAGGAACAAAGGAAGTTGAAACGTGAGCACAGCAGACCGCCTAAACAGAGGAATGAGGAGAGCCTGGTGATAAAAAACCCAAACGCAAGCAACCCATCAACCACAGCCTGGATTGTACCTTCCAACTCTGGGAGGCTCATGGACCCATCAGTTACCTGGTTCCCCTACAGTCAATGCAAAGAGGAACATAAGGACTGGCTGAGCCATGTTCTGCTTTCTCCTTCGACTGGGAGGAACACAAGGCAGCAGGAAGGAGAAGACCCAAAGGCTTTGACTCACACATCAGTATTAGTGACGGGAGGACGGGTCTTTTATGACCAGTATGAGCAATCAACACATCTCCCTTTTCAGAGCAGAACATGACAAGGATGTCACATGCAAGAGAGCTGCATTAAGGCAACGCTGTGAGATGAGATTAAAACTAACAGGAGAAAGGAATATTTCTGAGAGCTTCATATTTCAGTCGGTCGTGTGGTGACCTCGATGCTCAGGCACTGAAGTACATCTACAAGTGTGATGTTTTCCACAGTCCCACAGCCTGTCACTGGTAGGTAGCATGTGAGGTGTTTACAGGTAAAAATTGACCCAAACTTCGCTACTGCATTATTCAACCGTGTCACTTGGTCTGATAAGAGACTTATCTCCCTAAACAAGTTGGTCTTTGTGAGTGGACTGTGAGGAGCAGGAGACAGCAAGAACCACAAGGACAGCAGGACACATCAGTCATTTTCTCTCAAACGGTAAGGAAATAAAAGTGAAGCAGGAAGAAAGTGGTACCTCTGTCAAAGGTCTTGGTCTTCTCTCTACAACAAATTCTGTGTGGCAGAGCTCACAGTAACTTGTGTTGGAGGAGGATAACCATTTTTCCAGGCAGCTCTTGTGCACGGTGCCCAGTGTTCCTGTGCAGTCACACGGAGAAAGCAGTCCCTCCCCATTTCCACCTTCATGACAGATTCGACAGATGGGACCATCACTAAAGAGGCAGACAAACAGAAGGAAATCACCATCAGAGCAGGCAGAACGATACAGCCACGTTGGAGAATGGGGTCTGATCCCACCAAGCCCCAGCAGGGCGCACAGGTCGCAGGCAGCACGTGGCAGAGCATCCCAGGCTCCCTGCGACTCTCCACAGCAGCAGGAACCAGGCACAGGAGAGCACCGAGGTTCTGGGACCTCTGAGGTCAGTAAAATCTGGAAGCTGTGTTGATGAGTACCACAACACCCACGAGAAGTTGGCACATAGCCTGGCCAGCTCAGCTGGCCACAGAAGGGTCCGCAGCGAGCACATCCCAGTCTCCAGCTCCACTCCCAGCAGGCAGAGAGGCTGACACCAGACCCAAAACCAACCCTGAAGTGCGGATGCACAGTCAGAAGCCCAGAGTGAAGCCAGATGGTCCACACTAGTCACAGCGTGCTCCCAGCCACCCGGAGCCACTCGAGAGGTTTGCAGTCACGGTTGTATTTATCAGATCCCCACCCGCTCTCACCCCATCTCTGCTCTACACCCTGGGTTTAGCAGGAGCTGTGTAAGGAACAGCGCTAACTAAAGACAACTACACTGACCCTGGAAACTCAGCTCTCCAAGGACACATCTTTCATGGCAACCAGTCACCCACACTAGGTTCTTGGTGCATCACAGTGCAGTAACTCAGCATCCCATCTGCACACCAGCACACACAGAACCGTTCTGCAGCGTTCAGGCTTTTAACCGGCTGCAGAAATGTTTTGATGCTTCAGCAACAACCACTTCTCCCTCCGCCTTGGCTAGAAGTTTCAACTACGGAATCAAATCCCTTTGATCACGCTCAAGACCTGCTCTCTTGGCACCTCACAGAACCAGAGGTGCTTATCATCAAGAGAAGCACCAAACACTTTCAGAGGCACTTGCAAACTTCCCCTCAGGAGGCCCTCACTGTGGCTCGCACTTGAACCACCCATTTGTTCCCCAGATGTTCCCTCACATCTCTGCCTGGTGCCTCTCACTGGGGACTACTAGTGCCACTGCTCCAGCATCCAGCAACCAGGTGTGTCAGATCATAGTCACACGACAAATTTCCATCACAGACTACTGTCACCTTTTTTTGTGCCTATGTAAACTCAGAGCATCCAGTGTCCTCCTGCAGCAAGGACTTTCTCCAGCTGCGCAAAGAACCAGGTCCTTTTCACCTGAAACCTCTCTTTCGCTTGTTGTGTACTATCTCTAATTCTTGCTCTGCAAAAAACATTGTTTCCCACGCCCCCCAGATGTACAGACCTCCAGCAGAGCCTGCTCAGTCACCTCCTTCACGAGCAGAAGAGTCCCAGCCTATTCAGTCATGCCTAGACAGAAACACATCCACCCTTTTGATCACCTGCACTTCCCTCCACCTCTTGCATCTCTAAAACATCCTTTTAGGGCAGGCACCAGAGCTACAGTTTTTAACGTGTGGAGCACACCAGGGATTTTGCAGTGACTGTTCTGGTCCTCATTGCCTTCCTAAATCTTAGCACCTTATTGGCCTTGTGGTCTCTACTGCACATAACTGCCACATGCCCAAGATCTCCCTCCTCCAAACCCATGAACACATGTAAACCCCAGACTATGGTCCTTCACCTGCAACACTGCACTGCAACCATTATTTCAGCCTGCAGTCATTTCCAATAATGTTCATTCCCTAAACTCAGGTGTCTAGGGTCATTTCATGTCCAAGGGCATCTCAGCTGGCATCCGAAGGCACTGGTCTCCTAGAAGCCCAGTGCCACATCTGCCAGCCCCATAATGAGGATGTCTTGAGCTCCCAGGGACACCTCAGATGGCTCTAGACACTGAAGTTCACCACTCTCAGCAAGTTATCTCTTCAGTGTTTGCTGTTCATTGAGATCATTTAGGAATAACATGCTGGACAGCAGAGGCCCAGCACAGGGAAATCCTCCCTAGACCATGAAGATGAGCCACTCACTAGTGTCTCACTTCTTTCTCACCTTCCTACCAGCTATTTCTTTCACACAACAATCACTCTCTTGCATCCACAGTTGCACAGATTTGGGGGTGGGAGAGAGGGTGAGAAAGGAACCTCTTTATTTCAAAGACTCTATTGCCTGTCCTTGTGAAATCCAGGTGAGCTACATCAGCTCTCACCATTTTCCACATATTGTTGGCAGTACCAAGGCCACACCGACCCCATCTCTTCCTTCACACTCCACTGCTATGCTGACTTAGAAAAACCCCACCTGACTGCGGAAAGAAGTTTGTGGGATTGCAACACAACAGTTAGAACGAGCAATTTGCAGTCTTCAGAAGCAGCAGCACTGCTTCCATTAGTTTGCACAAGGAGGCAAAATGGAAAGCAAGAAGACATGGAAACAGTGCAAGAAAGAGGAATGTGCTGGGGAAAAGTGCTGGTGGGACATGAAAGGGTGAGAAGCAAGAAAGTGCACGTCAGCTCACTAAAGGAGAAGCAAGACTCCTCTCCACAGGAGATGTCTACCACTTTCAACTCAATGTTCAGTAGATCTCATCCCAATTGGGCTTTAAATCATATTTAGGGCTGTGAAGCAACATACACCCACTGCACCAGCCCCTTCTCTCCGCCAAACATCACTGATCCCTGTTCTCTCCTCATTTTCATGTGCCATTTATTTAGAGGACTTCTTCAGCTGGGACAAGCCCTGCAACAGGAGTCTGGCGGAAACTCCATCGTCAGAGATACTGAAAACTGCATCGGACAAGGCTCTGAGCTGTGTGACCCATCTTTAAGTCAGCCTTGCTCTGTAAGGAGGCTGGGCCAGATGTCCTCCAGAATTCCCTTCCAATCTGAATGACTTGATGATTCTGGAACCTTTATTGCCATAAAGCTCAGTGCTGTATCAGAATGACAAAGTTAAAGTCCACTGGCACAGCCTCAGCGAGAGGGACCGACCCAAACCCCCCACGCCTCCAGCGCTCTCATGCATCTGTTATTTCCCAAGAAAAGCATCTGTAAGATATTTCATCCCTTCTCTTCCTGTTTGAGAAGTTTCATATTTCCAGCACATTAATATAACCTTGGCTACCAATAAACAATCCAGAAGGAAAAAATTTGCTGACAGTGCAAGAAAAAAAAATAAATTCTTATCAGCCTCCATTTTCCTTCCTTCCTGTTCAGAGGGTGAAGGGGGGGGCCTGGCCACACTCCCACACGATACACCCTCAAACACAACTTTCCAGCAGGATGTAGAGACTGTATCGCTAATTCAACCTTCCAGTACAGTCACACTGCTCCTGGCTTGGCTTTGCTAACTGCTGCTGACACAGAAGAGACTGAAACCCACCAGCACCCAAAGGAACAAACTGGTGTCCCACGAAGACACACAAGGAACCCTGTTGGGTTTTTTAACCTGGAACCCCAGGCAGTTTCCCTGCCTGATTTTTACACCTCCATGGGTTTTAAGGGGTTGCACAACTCCTCAGCCAGCCTATCTCTCACCAGAGAGCGAGTCCTTGCATTTCTGTAGACCTGCTCTAGGTTTGCTACATACAGCAGTTACACTTGCCTCAGTTCTCATCCAGCTCTCCTGCTCTCCCCTCACGTCTGCAGTCACTGCTTTCACACCTCATCAATGTTGGGCCAAATTCATTGAAACAAAAGTAACAGCTGTTAGACAGGATTTGAACAGAAAACGTGACTGGCCTCCCTCGCTGGACTGAACAATGCTCCCCCGTGCCCTCTGCTCTGGAAGCTACACAGATGAGAAGCCACGTCAGGAAGAGGCTGAGCAAGCAAAGCTGTTACACATCCCCGCTAGCAACTGGTGGACATTGCAGCTCCTGCCACACAAACACCCTCCTCTGTGAGGGCTGCAAATCAACACCATGCCTTTACTTTTCAACCATCTTCAGCGTAAGCTCCCACAGAGAGAACAGGCCTCGGAATCATAGAATCACAGAATGTTCTGGGTTGGAAGGGACCTTTAGAGGCCATCTAGTCCAACCCCCCTGCAGGGAGCAGGGACATCTGCAACTAGAGCAGGTTGCTCAGAGCCCCGGCCAACCTCACCTGCAATGGTGCCAGGGATGGGGCAGCCACCACCTCTCTGGGCAGCCTGGGCCAGGCTCTCACCACCCTCAGCACCAACAATTTTTTCCTTCTCTCTTGTCTCAATCTCCCTCTTTTACTTTCAAACCATCTCCCCTTGTCCTGTCCCAACAGGCCCTGGTAAATGTCTCTCCCCATCTTTCTGACAGGCCCCTTGAAGCACTGAAAGGCCACCAGAAGGTCTCCCTGGAGCCTTCTCTTCTCCAGGCTGAACAAGCCCAACTCTCCCAGCCTGGCCTCCCAGCAGAGGGCTTCCAGCCCTCCCATCATTGCTGGGGCCTCCTCTGGCCCCGCTCCACCAGGTCCATGTCTCTGCTGTGCTAAGGACTCCAGAGCTGCCCCAGCACTGCAGGGGGGTCTCCCAGAGCGCAGCAGAGGGGCAGGATCCCCTCCCTGCCCTGCTGCCCACGCTGCTGGGGATGCAGCCCAGGATGGGATTGGCCTCACGTAAGCATCTGGCTAAGGAGGATTCACACTCAATACCAGCAAACTCCTCCACAAGGCTTTGCTGTCTACCTCGATCCTAGAGACACAAGGAAAAAGGGGGGGAAAAAAAGCCAAGATGCAGCCCTGCCAAGCCCCTTCCCCGCAGCAGCCTTACCTCTGCGTGCCCAGCGCCTTGATCACTGTGGAGAGGAGCCGTCCATCCTTGGCCGTAACCTGCGTGACGTACTGTGGGCGACCGATGTCGGAGTCCTCCACCGACTTGGCGAGGGCGGCGCTTCCCGGGCAGTCGCAGAGGGAGCCGGGGAGGTGGCAGCAGTCGCCAGTCGTCATGGCAGCTCCGGGCCCCTCTGCCCCAGGGACCCGCACGGAGACCTGCGGGAACGGCACCGCGGTGAGACCCCGGGAGCCCGGGCTGCCTGGCCAGGGCTCAGACTCCCCTGGCTCAGCCCTCCTCCAGCCCTGCTCAGGCGGGCAGCACTCCCAGGCCCCGACAACCATGGGTTTTGCTAGTCTTCGGTCCCCTTCAATAGGCTTTGTGAGGCCGCCTTACCATAAAATTAAGGCTCCAATTGTCCTACTTACATAATTTAGCGTCAGAATTGCAGATGCGCCTTTCCCAGAGAGAGCTCCTTTAACCTGATGAAGCCTTTCAAACCAAACATGCTGACGTAGAGATGGAGAAGGCAACCAGAAGCCCCATGGGCCCGTGTCTTTCTGCCAAGAGCCCTCCTGAAAACTTATGTCCATACCCCCTGTAAAACTCTCAAAGTTCCACCCGAACACGGCACCTTAAACCACTTTGCGTGGCTCATGTCGGGGAGGTCATTCTCAGCTGCGTGCAGGTGCTGAGCCCTTTAAAGCCTGTCCATCAAACTCAAAAGGCTCCCTCCCCACCCCATTTTATTATTTACTATTTTTTAATTTCTTCACAGAAATGCACGCTCTTCCGTTTCTGCATCCCACAGGGCACATCCCAACAGTGAACGCGTGGGTATTAACCACCCGAAAGCGCTGAAAATCCCCCCAGAGCTCCAGGGAAAGGGCAGCGAGCCAGTTTTCCTCCTTTCCCTTTCAATGGTTCAGATGAATCGTGAATTTTAAACCAGCCACGTGCGAACACCAAAGCACACCAGCACGTTTTTGGCACCTCTGCGATTCACCCAGCAATGAGTAGAAGGAACAAGCAGCAAATGCAAGAATCAGGGAGAAAGCGCAGAGAAAAAGCCCAAAGTGACAAAGCGGGAGGTGGGTCAGACGAGCCACGTGCAGACGGGATTTCTCTCTGCCTTGGAGGGAAGGCAGCAGCTCACCCAAGCTGCCAGCACCAGCCACATCCCGCCCTGGCAGGGGTTTTCTCAACGCTTTGCAGACTCGGAAAAATCCCATTTTCTCCAACCTCCTTTAGCCCGGTCCGTAAGAGGCAGCTGTGCAGAAATAAAGAGCTGGGGCTACAATCAGTCACAAGCTGAACCCAAGCCAACAACATCGTACTGCTGGTAAAGACCAAAATCCTTGTGTCTGTAAACAGGGCTGCCTTATGTAAGGCACGCACAGTAATCCCTGTGCAGCAGCGCTGCTGGGATCATAGCTGGAACGGTCTCGCATCCCAGTGGCTGTGTTTCAAGAAACAAACCAATAAAAGCAGCTCAAATGAAAGCAATGAAAAAAGGTCTGTGGGGAAAAAAAAATACACAAACAAACCAAAACCACAAAACCAACCCACTAACTAAAACCCCAAAACTTATCAAAGAAGAAATACTAAAAGAATTAGGTTTAATTTAGGGGGTGTTGGGGGAATCTTCAATCGCCGTCTCATGGAGGTAGAACTGGGAGAACAAACTTTCGCCACCCCATCCAAGGAAATGGTTTTTTTGTTTTGAAATCTCTGTGCGCAACAGGAGCCAAACGTTCCCATGAAACTGCAGCTTCGTCAGGTTCAGCTAAGCCTAAACCAAACTAAAATAGCTAAAGAAAATAAGGGGTTGTTCCCGGTTGGAGGCTTGGCCAGACTACAGAGGAAGAAAACAAAAAGCCAGTGTGAGAATGTGATCGTTGGAGCCCTGAAAACACCGACCGGGGTAAGCACAAGTGTTCTTTCATGTCTTGGAAATGAAGCAACTCTTACACAACCAAGGGCTCCGGCTGTCAGGATGGGTCCCTTCATGGAACAGCACTGCAGCGGGGTCTCATCACCAGACACTGACAGCAGCAGCAACCCCCCAAGTTACAGAATATTTTCTAATTTCTAAGTAGAAAAGTTTCTGATCTCTCTACTAAAGCTGCTCTTGATAACTACCTGGGACCCTTCGTCTGCACCTGAAGAGGAGTAAGCTTGAGCTCGTGGGCAGGTCCCTCCCTTTCAAAGCAAACAGAAATCTTTCCATCCACTTAAAATATGAACTTTGCCAGCTTAGCCTCTCTCTCCACCTGTGCAAAGAGCACACGGGGTTAGAGCCACTTTTCTTGCTGCTCTCCTTTAAAAAAAAAAAGAAAAGGCTACAAGCTCTCCAACTTGAAGGAGCACCAGGATGATAAATGGTATTGGAATGACTCAAGTCAGCTGTTTTGTAAGTTAAGGAGTCCTCTCAATTTTAAAAGCCTCTTAGTGAAGCAGGCATGAGAAGATATATGCTTTTAATAAAAGGGTCAGTTCCATTTGTTCAGCCAAAATGTTGTTTATTTTTAAGTCCAGGGGAAAAAAGGTCCATTTTGCGTATTGGAATAAAACTGCTCCCTGTGTCCTGGGAGAATTTATACTGAGGCTCTTTGTGCTCCACATCTGACAGATACAGGGAGCACCATGGCCGTGCCCTGGCCAGGGCTGAGCGGGAATCGTCGCCCCGCATCCATCAGGAAACGCGCGGTTTTCTATTACAAGTCATTCGGCATTTCCTTGCCGGGGTCCATCCCAGGGTGGAATCTGAAGTCACTGCTTTCGCGTCTGACTCATGCCATTCAGCAAACATAAAGGAAAAGCAGCAAGATTTTCATGGATACAGTTAGTGAGGAAGTAGCTGGAATCCAAAGATAACATCTGCAGCGTGCTCCAGTTCCAGTTTCATACCCAGCTGAACATGAACCACAGCCCTTGGCCAAGCCAGTCCCTCTCCTGCTCCCCAAAGGCTCAGCTCGTCAGCACGCAGCCCCCTTGCACCACTGTCAGCAGCTCACCCAACCCAAAACCGACGTTACAGCAGAAACACCAAAAACTCGGGAGCCTGAATCAATACCCAAACGGCGGGTTTGAACCACACGCTGCTTTGCTGGGTGTTTTTCTGGGCAGTCGTGATTTCTGAGCCCATTCCCTGGGGATACATTTCTTGTTCTCTTTAAAAAAAAAACAAAACAAAACCACAAGTCTCTGAGACATTGGGTTTATTATTGATACCCTCTCTGCTGCCACAGACACGAGCAAATAAATCAGAAGTCTCTTCTCAGCAACACTGTGTACCCACAGCTTCTGAGCAGATCTAGGATATAAAGGGCTCAGTTTGCAGATTACTCAAATGGAAGAAAAACAAACCCTGGTTGTGGAAAGTTGGCTCAGAAGAGCGAATGATGCACTAGGACTCCAAAACTCAAACATGTGCAGCGAGATGAGCTGGTTCACAGAACCACAGAATGGTGGGGGTTTGAAGGGACCTCTGGAGATCATCTCAACCAAACCCCTGCCAAAGCAGGTTCACCCAGGACAGGTTACACAGGAACATGTCCAGGCAGGTTTTGAAAGTCTCCAGAGAAGGAGACTCCACAACCTCCCTGGGCAGCCTGTTCCAGGCTCTGTCACCCTCACGGCAAAGAAGTTTCTCCTCATGTTGAGGCAGAACTTCTTGTGTTCCAGTTTGTGCCTGTTGCCCCTCATCCTATCACTGGGCACCACTGAAAAGAAACTGGTCCTATCTTCCTGACACCCACCCTTCACATATTTACAAACATCAAACATTGACCAGATGCCCTCTCCTTGAAGGGCAGCTAGTGCTTCTCAACTGCTCTGAGGCAGAGACCGTGGTGCTGGTGCAGGATCCCACCTGCTACACGGCTCATGCGAAGCACGTCCGCAAAATATCCCCCTTGTCAGTCTTTTGGCATTGCAACAAGATACGGGGTCGTTTACATCATCCGAAGGGCAACAGAGGTTTCAAAACTCCCTCAAATGACTGAACAGCTCAAGATTGCAGAGATCAGGCTGGACCACCGCTCTCCATCCAGAAGATGTGCCCAGCAGGAACAAGCAGAAGACAAGGAGCTAAAGGGTCTCCCAGCTCTGTTCTGTATATTCAGACTTCGCAGCCGGATAAGACAGTTAATTCTCCCAGACAGGGAAATCACAGCAGCCTAGATGAATACCTTGATCAAAAGATCTCATAAAGAGAAAAGCCACAGTCAAGATGAGAGAGACAACAACCAGGATGGCCAAGACCAAACGATCACAGCAAAGGGGAACTGTCAGGTGCAGGTCATGGCTCCTCTGGGCTGCTTGTGGCCTGCCCACATGATGAATACCTCAACCAGCAGAAACCCTTGGAGCAATTCTGAGGCTTTGACAGGCTCCAGAGCAAACTGGAGCTAGCACCAGCTCTACCTTCTTTGGGTGCAGCTCATATGCACTGGTTTCTGTACAGATCACAGAATCATGGAATCATTTAGGTCGGAAAAGACCTCTAGGATCATCAAGTCCAACCTTCATCCCAGCATTTCCCTGACCACTAGACCATGTCCCAAAGCACCACATCTACTCGTTTCTTGAACACCTCCAGGGATGGTGATTCCACCACTTACCTGGGCAGCCTGTTCCAACGGAGATTATCTTCCCTGGAACATTTCCACCAAGAAAAAAAAACAAACACCAGAAGAGGCAATGCTGCCAGTGGCAAAGTCTATTCCTCTCACTGAGCAACTTATTGGGGTTGTTCAGCCTGGAGAAGAGAAGGCTCCAGGGGGACCTTATAGTGACCTTCCAATACCTGACAGAGGCCTAGAAGAAGGCAGGAGGAGATCTGTTCTCAAGGGTTTGTAGCGACAGGACAAGGGGTGATGGTTTTAAGCTAGAAAAGGGTAGATTTAGGTTGGATGTTAGGAAGAAGTTCCTTAATATGAGGGTGGTTGGGCACTGGAACAGGCTGCCCAGAGAGGTGGTGGAGGCCCCATGCCTGGAGTCATTCAAGGTCAGGCTTGATGGAGCTGAGCAACCTGACCTAGTTAGAGATGTCCCTGCTTATTGTAGGGGGGTTGGACTAGATGGCCTTTAGAGGTCCCTTCCAACCCAACACATTCTATGATTTTATGATTCTATTTCCCTGATTACCAAAACCAAGACCTGGCACCTCACCACCATGCTGCCAGGAGATAACCAAGTTGTGTAGCCAACATAACCCACCCATCTGCACGTAAGGAGCT
>VZZY01025704.1:11941-31554 GCA_013400335.1 Eurystomus gularis | reverse complement strand
GGCCGCGGCCGCGGCGCGACCTCCCCTTCCCCTTCCCCTTCCCCTTCCCCTTCCCCTCGGGACGGGACGGGACGGCCCCGGGAAGCGAAGCCCCAGCGCGGACTCCTCTGCGGAGGTTCAGTCAGGGCGCAGGGCGGCCCCCCGGCCCCGCAGGCCCGGTGCTGGCTCCCGCAGAGCGGTGTCCAGACCGGGCCATGGCGGCTGCTGCTGCCAGGCCGGGGCTGAGAGGGTACCAGGCCTGGGTCCTGAGGCGCTGGGAAGAGCCCCTCCAGTGGTGGGCACCAAGGGCCATGAGCTCCTGGCTGGGGCCTGCAGCCTTGGCCACGGCAGGGGTACCGCCAGTATCGGCCACAGCGTCCAGCTTTGGAGCCAGCAAGGTACCAGGTCCAAAATTATGTTCCCACCCTGTTCTACGGTTGTGTTTGGAACAGAACTTTCCACACGCAATATGGTTTGGCAATCTTTATATCCACAATACATCATAACCATGCACAAAAATCAACTGATGTGTATATTTACAAAGTGAATTGCACTTAACACAGGAACCAGGAATAAAAGTCAATGAAAGGGACCCCTCTTCTGGATTGCATAAAGGTCCAGTGCTGTTGATAGCCTACAAAGCCTGACAGACAACACTGCCGTGCGTTATCTGACCTGTTTAAAATAAGAATTACTCTTAGCTACTGCAACAGTGCAGCCCTGGAGATACTCATTGCATGGAAACATTCCATTAACTGCCATTCAGACTGTATTATCTATTAACTCTTCAGAGTCTGCAAGTCAAGAGAATCCAACCTCAGCCCTGACTCACTGTATTTCACTGGAAGGACAGTTAAGTCTCCGCCTCTAATTGCCTGGTTTTTCTTTTCTTATTTGAAATTCAGGCCCCTACCTTTAATACTGTTTTTCCTAGCTTTTTTTTTAATGAAGGAAAAAGGCCTCCCTAAGTGAGTCACTTCATTAGGATCTTTTTTCTTCTACAGAGTCCAGAACCTCTAATCAAGTTCCTCCTTCATGCTTGGAAGGGAAACGGTCACCAAGCACAGGTAGGACTCAACCATTAACACCCCACAAACAAATCACATCCACACCTCCTGGAACAGCACAGCATGCAGGAATCAAAGCATCGGAAAAGGAAAATACCCACTGTATATTTTTCCAAGCAGCTTCTGGGAAGTGACCTACTCAAATAAAAGGCACGGACCAAGCCTTACCATCCTGGTACGTCCAGCCAAGAGCACTCTCTCCTGTTCGCACAAGAATACCCCATTACCAGCCTTCCCACAAACTGTGGGGTCATTGCAGGAGATCGAACAGAGCAGCACCCAAACAGGGGTGGATCTCTCTCATGCAGCCATCTTTCTACTGCTTCTAACCTGCTACAAGGGCTGAGAAGCAGCCACAGGGGGAAGAAGGGATCCCAGAGCCTTTTCCTCCTACCAAATTTTGATGGTCTCCACAGCACATAAAAATCTTAAAGTAGCAAGCAGTCACTCATCAACTGGATTTTTACATTTATACAAGTATAGAGCTTTACAACTTTCCTACGAACCAAACTTTCTCGTCCCGTGCAGGCTACAGACAAACTCTCGGTGGAGATCCCAGAATTTAACTCTCCTAGTCCATAAGCATCTGACTCAATAGGAAGAAGTTAGACTGAGGTGGTCTAGCCAAGGAATTTCTTTTACCAATTACCTCTTTGTGTGCTCACCACCAAATCACTTTTACGCGTGGATTTTGGCCTTCACTCTCCCCATAATAAGCAGGGTAGTTGGCAGCAGAGACTCCTAATTCTGCACCGGAGGACCTGTTCTGAACGTCAGCAGGAGCCTTCAGCTGAGCTCTGCATTACCGGCACGGGGTGCTGAGCACCCCGTGCTTCTTAGTGTTCTTTTTCAATAGTTAAATGAAGTCACCCTCAACATCCAAGCATGGCACATGTTCCTTCTTTCACAGGCAGCCTTCCTGTCATCAGGAGTTTTACATAAGCCAAATTCTGCCCTCAAACCTCTTAGAGCAGATGGAAGAGAGCTGGAACCTTTTCTATGCTCCCGACAGTAGCACTGAGACAGAGCCGGTGACGCTGCAGTACGAAGCAGTCCAGGTGAGGGTACATTTCACATCAGGAACGCACTGTTAAGGATTCTGGCCTGCTGGAGAGCTTCTTTGAACATCAGACAGCTCTTCAACAGTTCAAGCTTCCTCCAAAGTCTTCCCTCTGCAATTTCTGTAGCCATCACCAGCAGTGCGT
Organism: Eurystomus gularis; assembly: GCA_013400335.1. Classification (NCBI taxonomy): domain Eukaryota; kingdom Metazoa; phylum Chordata; class Aves; order Coraciiformes; family Coraciidae; genus Eurystomus; species Eurystomus gularis. Next base: position 29,303 of record VZZY01025704.1, on the reverse strand, counting down.
TGGAGCTACAGCTTCCACGGAGCGCACAACGCTTTCAGCAGGACACTGGGGTATGTAAGATCAAAAGCGTTTTCCCGTGTCTATGCACAGGAAGATGGCTTCACCAGGCAGAACTTGGCCACTGCCCTTCTTCTACTGGTGCTAATAGCCCTGTGCTTAGTCTAGGCAAGAGTGTCTCAACCCCACAGAGGGGCTGCATCTCAAACAAGCAGCACAGCAATCCAGGAGAGACTGAGTATCTAAGAGTCGAATAAACTGAGGACCAGAGCAGATAAAACCACCGCTTCACTTGCAATGCTTATATAAGCCACGTGTGCGGACGTGCACACGTGCGCTTCCCACATCTTGGGCACACCAGAGTCCTGCAGCCAGAGGCGTTTCCACATCACACCACAGGTGTCAAAAACAACCCACCCCCCAGCATGAAAAGTCCAAGATCCACCTGCTCTGAGGGGCCTTTGCTCAACACACCGTGATGTTGTGCGAGCTCTCTTCAATACCCTTATTTAACAGCACTGAAGCCCTAGACATGAATCTTTTGCTGGGACTCTGAGGCAAAGTTTAGAGCCTTCCACAAAGTCAAAGACTAAAGAAAATATCTTCTAAGAGACAGGGAAGTGACTAAGCTGCTGCTCAGCTTCTTATACCAGGCCAGACTGGTTCTAGAAACTTCATGTTAAGACCAGGATTTGCACAGTAAACACAGAAATACATCACCCTGAACTAAGAAGTCTTAACAGCATGAGTCTTCCTCATGCTATTCAACTCATTTCTTTATAAAAAGTTTTGTTCAAAAATGAAGGAGCCCAGCTCCACTAGTGTCCAGCTCTTCTTGAATGAAATATTTTCATTATCTCAGAACTTTCATTCCCTCTGATGCAGTGCTCACCCGCCAGCCTTCTCAATACTGACTGCACATCACATTTCAGCCTAGGACCACCAAAAAGGAGACATCTCCAGTTCCCACTGACTGCCCCTTCTCTCAATGGGATGCTTACTGAATGCAATACCAAGTGTTGAAAGTGCTTTCCAAACGGGGACACCCTTAGAACAGAGCCCTGTGATGCCTAAGGAGGAATTCCTATCCTCGTCCGATGGGATGAGGCTGCCAGTGTGCACCCCTCCGCCTGGAACGTGTCCTCTACACCAAGGTGAGAGGTGGAAGCGCACCGCACGCACCCTGGGCTGTGAGCTACAGCCCTCCCCTAGGTGCATGCAGGACGAGATTAAAGGCATGGGTCTGGAAATCTCATAAAAGAAAAGCCGTCAGAGTTAACCGCCCTTAATTTTATTACGTAACCGGACAATAGTTGAGACTGGAATGTCAGATTTCCCCTTCGAGCACAATTCACAGTTTCATATTTGCTTTGTATCAGAAAAATCAACTCACTAATATGCAGGTAGGATTCATCGAGTGAGGTACAGTCTCAATACAGAGCAAAAATTCACTGCAAATCGCTTCACTAGCCTTCAGAGAGCAGCAGACGGTCTCCAGCTCTTCCTCTAGATAGTTTCACCCAGTATTTGCCTCACCATAACATTCAGCATATACTGGAGGGGATGCAAGTGTCTAAGAGCTAGTGTATGATGAAAAGCCATCATAGAAGATTTCCACAAGCTAGCAAGACTGACTACACGTTGTGGTAACATTCCTCCCATTCAGCACAACAAAAGATTAGAGTAGTTAGCCCCGCTGATGACAACTCCGTTACATCAGGTGAAGTACAATCATTTGAGAATTACAGTCTGCAGTCCAGTAAAACAGAGGAAAACAACAGGTTAGTAGTTATTATGTGAAAGCTTAATATTACGCGTTTTAGAAGATTATGCACGAGGTCAATAGTGAAAGATCATGAAGAGAAAGTTCGAGATGCCATGGTTCTGCAGAAGTTTTACAAAATGTATAAAGTATTGTGTTTCTCTACAACAACCAAAACCCTTACAAGTGCAGGTATATACATGACATGAAAATATTGCTTCACTCACTCAAACAGGGGCCGGCAAGATCTAGAGAAAAAGCAGCATGCAAAAAAACCCCGGAACTACAGAAGATCCTGCTTTCAGACACCGATCTACAGTACAAAATGAGCCTACTTGGACAGGTCGCCAAAGGGTTCTGAAAACAATAATGCTGGCACTTACTGTACAATATTGTTAACTGATTAACAGAAGCCATGAATAAATATTCATAAAGCCTGCGCCAGCAGCACAGGCGTTCGTGGTGGCAGAAAAAGCAATGCAGACATACTTCATTGTTCCCAAGTAAAACAAGAATCGAGAAAGGTTTCCCAAGCAGGAAACAGTAAACTACACAGGCCGACTAACTGTATTAGGGGTCATTACATCATAAGTAATGTTATTTTCAACAGCTTTCTTTTGTGTGTGCAGCCACTAAAAACCTCACTGTGAGACTTTATCAGGACAGAAAACGGAGCATTTGGTAGGATAGCTATTTCCTTTTAATTTCTCCCCCACGTTTACAGAAACACAAGACAAAAAGAGCTGACTATGGGAGAAAAAAAAACACCTTGTCACCTAAATGTAGTTACTTCTTCAACCGTTAGAGTCAAGTCCCCATGGTTTCTCTCCCAGGAAAAAAAAACCCAAAACCATTTGAGGAGAGTGTTTCACGGGATAATATCCAGCAGCAGATGTTCCAACACAAACATGTCTATCAGATCAGTGCCTACATTTCAAGCCCAAAAGTCACCACATTGAAGGGGATTTCAGAGGCAGGGGAATGTTAGCCCTACAATTAAAGCTCTAAGGTGAAAGGAGGGACTTGGGAATGGGGTAAAGGAGGGAAGAGGGAGTCACTGAAACACAGGAGATAAGAAGTGCACACAAGTTTCTAAATGAAGCACAGACGAAGTGAAGGGCACAGGAGTCATCTACAGGTCACAGGTTCTGACAGCACTGGAGTTTGTTGGATTTCTGTCCATCGGTGGTTGGTGGGACACTGATGTCGACTACGTTGTTGCCAGGAGACTCATCGTGTGCAGACCGATCTGCAATCTGCTTCTGCGAAACAATGCGGTAGATTTCTGAAATGAGAGCAGACTTGTTAGAGCCCAGGAAGGCACTGCCTCCGACCGAGCACACGCACACGCCACAGCAAGAGGTCAAAGAAGCTGCTGGAACCCAAGAATGAGAAGATTTTAACTGGAGAGCTGTGAAAGGGAATCTCATCTGACCAGCTGTGGCATGTAACATCTGGCTGGTTCCCCAGCTGTAATGGATACACCAGCTCTGTCTGGGAAAGTTCTTAAGACAAGATTCCTTACTGTCCTCCACAACAGCGCTTTCTATCACATTCTTTTTCAATGACTCCATGAACATGGGTATTCATGAAGGGTGGGTGTCAGGAAGATGGAGCAAATCAGCCTCTTTTCACTGGTGCCCAGTAACAGGACAAGGGGAAACAGGCACAAACTGGAACACAGGAGGTTCCACCTCAACATGAGGAGAAACTCTTACCCAGTGAGGGTGACAGAGCCTGGAACAGGCTGCCCAGAGAGGTTGTGGAGTCTCCTTCTCTGGAGACTTTCAAGACCCATCTGGATGTGTTCCTGGGTGACCTTGCCTAGATGAACCTGCTTTGGCAGGGGGGTTGGACGAGATGATCTCTGGAGGTCCCTTCCAACCCCCGCCATTCTGTGGGTCTGTGATTAAATGGCTTTTTAAATGAGAAAGGAGCAGGAGTGTTCATCTCTAAAACAGGGAATCGTTCTAGTTTTAATTAAAAAACGGGCAATATAATGTAGAAACCCCAATCCACAGGTGCTGGCACAGCAGCAACGCTGGGATCCATCTCACACCAGTCTGTGGCGAGCTGCTGCTACCCAGTGACTGAAATGCCCACCCCTCTCTGCAACAAATCAGTTTTCCCACTTAGGACAGTAAAAAGCCACATGGCTCCACGCAGCCCCACATTGATTGGAAAATGCTCATCCTGGGAGAATTAATTTATTTGACTCAAATTAATTTCTGCCTGACAGCACACAGATCCACAAAGCTGTAACCACTGAAGAAAGGCTGCCAGGTTAAAAGCTTTCAGAAACAAACCATTTCAGCTGCATAGCTAGTAGAAATAATTCAAGTTGAAAGGTTTTTAAATTACTTATTTCACCGACTAAAAGCCCTTGTTCCAACTTCCCTCCATTGTGAGGCAGGAAAAGGGCAAGTACCTCCCTAGAAGTCTGTGGTAAATATTATGGTCACATTCATACAGCCACAAAACAGCAACACCCAAAGTCTTTGCTAAGGATTGAAAATCATGGGGGACTATCTGGGGTTTGTTTGGGTTGTTGGTTTTTTTTTCTTAAAAAGAAGCTGCACATACTGACGTTGTTTAAAATGGAAACCTTCAGCCCAAAGACTGATCTGCCATGGGCCACTTCCAGCTCTTTTTGCTGAAGGGGACGAGGGGAGCTGCACAGATTGTCACATCCCCCTTCCCTGTGCTCAGCGGTGCATTTTAATACGAGCTGTTCTGAGCCACTGCCAAGCCCTCTTTACGTTGGGGGAGCATCTGAATTTTTAGGGGGTTGCTTGTTCTTTTTTTTTTCCCCAGTCTTTAGACATTTCTTTAGTCTTTAGACTGGAAAAAAGAGTTTAGATCCCTCAAACTGGTAGCCAGGAAGGAAGCTCCCATCCTGCTGCTCCCACTCTTCCCTCCTCCACATCCCCTGCAGTTGCTCCCCACTGTCCATGTTCCCAGGTTTCTCCTCCTCCCTTAGAAGGGTGACTCCCCCAGGTAATCCCTTCCACTAACTGAAGGGGGCCTGCAAGAAAACTGGGGAGGGACTTTTTACAAGGGCTTGTAGTGATAGGACAGGAGGCGATGGCTCCAAACTGGAAGAGGGGAGACTTAGATTAGAAATTAGGGAGGACTTCTTCACTGTGAGGGTGGTGAGACTCTGGCACAGGCTGCCCAGGGAAGTTGTGGATGCTCCATCCCTGGAGGTGTTCAAGGCCAGGTTGGACGGGGCCCTGAGCAACCTGGTCTAGTGGGAGGTGTCCCTGCCATGGCAGGGGGTTGAAACTAGATGATCTTTAGAGTCCCTTTCAACTCAAACCATTCTATGATTCTATGAAACATCAACTTCTCTGTCACCCCAAACAGTATTTTGAGCTGAACATGGAGTGGAAGGAAGAGTCTCTGACTGCAAAGATGCTCAAGCTCTTCAGGGTTTGTTAGATCCAATTCAGAGTCCTGCAGGCCCTTGCTGGTTTCCTTTAGACACCCCTGGGTGTGACCATGCTACCCAGGACTCTGCGTCCCAGGATCAGCTCGGGCACAGAGCTACTCAAATGCACAGTCACGTCAGACTGGCACCAGAATAATACATCCTGTGGAACACGGAGTGCTAAATCGTACAGAGCTGACACTCACACGAGCTAAACTTTAACTAAAATTAGAGTAAGATTAGGCCAAACCCCAGGTTTGGGAAAAGTTACCCACCCCAACTGAAGTAAGCACAGAGATGAGCAGCACTTATTTTAAGCATCTCTCTTGCTCTGTGTGCTTCCCACTTCCACTGCCTGCAGGTTACGTATCTCCCTGCACAAATCCTCACTGCTTCAACCATGTTCTTCCTCCTTGTCCTACCTCATGACCATACAACTCACATGTCTTGGCCAACCTCACTCTGAAGGAAATCAGCAAGTTCACCCATGCTGCATCTAGCCTAGAACAGAGTTGCATTCTTCCAGAGAGACTGTCGTCTGAGTGCTGAGTGCTCAGCTCAAAACAGCAAAACACCAGCTGGAAATCCCTGTGAGCCTACCAACAAAAGTGCTTTGGCCATGGCTTACCAGAGTGAGGAGGACTTCCTAGTGAACCTGCAGTAAAAGCTTTACTGGTGAATCCTAGGCCTCATGTGCAGTAGGGTGCTCCCTTACTTCAGGGCCAAGAAAATACATGGAGGCAACAGCTCCAATGCAAGGAATGAAATTCTAAGCCCCAGTCTGAAAGAGGCAAAAAAGTACTACTACCTGGAATACCTCTGATACTAGAGCGGACCTACTGCAAGAGCCACGTCACACTCCCACACTGGACACCGTTCACTCAATAGTCACATCTACAGCAATGATACAGGCTGAGGAACATTCTTGGGCAGTGAAAACCACAAGGCCTGGCCTCATTTTGGCCTGTGACCACTACCACCTTCTTAAGACACCTCCTCAGCCTCTTCAGGAACATTCCAGGAGGCAGCCTGAATGCAGCTATGCTGCTGATGCAGTCACCTACAACCCCTGGCATCAGCCAAGAAGAGTTCAGTAGTCTGGACAAAAATATTACATAGCAGCCTGCCTTGGTGCAAGAGAGCACGCTGGAACATTTAACTTCCTAGCACAGCTGGGGCTTTGCTGCCTGGATTTTGTGCAGACACAGAACTACCAGTGCCTCTACAACAAGCAATAATTGAATTAATGGAACATCAGGAGACCAGAAACCTCCAGATTCTGGGGCAGAAAGGTACTTGTGGGGTGGGAGGCAGAATACAAAGGTAAGATTAGAAGGCTTGCAAACTAACCATCATTTCCAACATTCATTTCCAAAACATTCTAGATAACTGCAAAACATGCCAATGAAGGAGAGCTGCTACCTCAGGAGGTCCTCTGAGCCCACAACCAACCATACCTGTAAGGATGTTCTTGAAGGCTTCTTCTACATTTGTTGAATCCAGAGCAGAAGTTTCAATAAAAGATAAGTTATTTTTTTCTGAAATAAATAACAAGTCATGCAGTTAAAAACATACATAGCACTTTATTTAAGCTTTACTTTGAGGTCTTCACCTTTATGTTTAGGCCAAACCAGCTGAGGCACAGTCTATTTTTTTTCCCCTGTTACACTATGAACAACTTGGTACACCACATATTTAGTTGCCAGCATTTCACCAGCATCACCTTTGACTGCTGCCTTTCCATAGCGTGAGAACATTTTCCTCACTGCAGCCCTTCTTCGGTCAAGCAATACAATATTCTTCTCGTCTGGCTACAGATCACAGCTGAAGTACCCTGAGCAGGAGCACAACAGGAGTCACAATTCTCTGCAACCCCAAAAAGATCAATAAACCTTCACTTTCCTAATCAGACCCCACCTCCACATTACAATAAAACCCCTCATAATTTTCTTCTTTCCTCTTATGTATATTTTTAATAAAGAAAAAGAAGATTGTGACTGACACCCAAACACCACACCTAGAACGGTGCCGTACCACCTGCCCAGAAACAGGCAGAATTTGGTCACAGAGCTTGAAGGGCAATGCCTGAAGCACCACTAGCTATTTAAAACAGCCTTAGTAGGAAGCCAGGGGTTAAAAGTAAGGCATTAAAACCAAGTGACCCAAGTACTGCACCATCTATGGTGCCTACGAACTTGTTCTGCTTCTCTTACACAGACTTTGTTTCTCACGCATCTGAAAATGTAAAGAGGTTTTACCAACCACAGGGTATTCGGTTACTAGCAGACCTCAGAAAACATGTTTAAGCAAGCCCTAGTGATATTTCTAGAAGGATTTTAAAGTCTATATGTTTAAATTCCACCTCCAAACTCGACAGGCACACACAAGTAAGCTGAATGTCCCTCAGCCTGTAAGGGCAAAAAAGGTTTGACCCATGCTCGGCAAGGTAACGGAGAGAAAGAAATAACGCAGCGGCAGCAGCTCACACAAGCCACTTCATTTGTCCCAACAACTGATAATCTCCAAGTCTGCTCCTCGCATTTAAATGAAACTAGATGACACTACGATCTGCATCAGCGCTCTGGAGAAGAGACTACACCATCTAAGAGAAGGGTCACTACTCATCTGCAGCTGTCCCCATTGACAGGCACGTGGTAGGAGGAGGCCTCGAGGAAGGAAGGAAAGACATTTTGTGTTATTTTATATTGTGACATTTTCTCTCTAAATGTTGCTTACTGTTTCTAGCCTTGCTGAGGAAGTGTTTAAACTTCAGCTATCAGGCAGCTCAAGGACAGCATTTCAAAACCATGTACTACAACTAGATTTAGAAAAAAAAAACCCCACAACAACAATAACCAACCAGGCACACGCTACTTAAGCAAAGATATTTTCTTTAAAAAAAATCTTCAACACCTTTTTTAGCATAAAAAATAAAACCTGAGGTGAAAGTTCAGTCCTGGACAACAACAGCATGATTACAGCTTGCACCGACACCACCACGTTCAGGAAGCACCAACCCAGCAACGCTGCCTACGAACCTGCGAAAGCCCGGGCCTCGTCGGTGGGCACGGCCCTCAGATGGCGGAGGTCGCTCTTGTTGCCCACCAGCATGATGACAATATTGTTGTCTGCATGGTCTCTGAGCTCCTTTAGCCAGCGCTCCACATTCTCGTAGGTGAGATGTTTGGCAATGTCATAGACGAGAAGAGCCCCAACAGCACCGCGGTAATATCTGCAACCAGAAGACACGTTCCTTTAGAGCAAACTCTGCCCGACTTACGCCAATAAACCTGCTATCAGGCTCCTAAAAAATTCCAATCTATCTAACAGAATGCTGAAGAGGAAGCTGTGACAAGAGGAAATGGACCCAAGTTGCACCAGGGAAGGTTTAGATTGGAAATTAGGAAAAATTTCTTTACTGAAAGAGTGGTCAAGCCCTGGCCCAGGCTGCCCAGGGCAGTGGTGGAGTCACCATCCCTGGAGGGGTTCAAAAAAAGTGTAGACATGCCCTGAAATGCCACAGTCTAGTGATCATGGTAGTGCTGGGTTGACGGTTGGACTGGATGATCTTAGAGGTCTTTTCCAACCGAAATGATTCTATGATTTTTAGTCTGCTGAAACAGTGCAGGAAAACTCTCAAAGCATTTCAGAATCGGTACTGCTGGGGGGGTTTTGTGAAGTTCTAATTTGTCTTTCTACTGGGCAAACAGTCCTTAGTAAAAGGTTAGTATTTGTTGCTGATCTTTCAAATACCTCGTCCCACTTAAACATTAAAGGAGGAGACTCTGTGCTATACTGACACTTATCCACAAGCCCACGACCTAAGAGCAGAGTTTGCTCCCTCAGTGCAGGTTTGGGTCCATTTCAACCCACTGAAGGGCTCAGGAGAGCACAAGCCCCTCAGTATCCGCAGTCCCAGGACACCTCTGTCTCTCTTCCACACAATCCTACCATTTCTGCTCTGCTCCGCCAGCACCTGTCTGGCACATTAAACCGATTCAGGGCACCAAGCCAGCAGAACACACTCCCTAGTCACTGGCGGCTGGCGTTCTGCTGGCTTGGCGAGCTGAACTGGCCTAGCGACGTGTCGGGCGAGAGCTGGTGCCAGCACAGAGGAGAGGCAGGATCACAGGGCTACACTGCGCTGGGTCTCACCAGCCAAGCCCATTGCTGAACTCAAGACAGAATTAATTTTTTTTTCTGCTAAAATTTTCTCACTGCCGTAAAAGCTATGGGTCACTAACAAAATTATGAAAAAACAGGCTAACAATTATGGAAAAGATGGAATTTGAAATCACCGCGTCCATCTGCAATACTTTGGTTCCACATTCCCTCCCCACAGATCGCTCCCATTGTGCTCCACGCTCTCCCGTTTTTTCTCCCATCTCTACTGCCTCATTACCCTCCATGAAAAAAGTTCCCCCTTACCTTGAGTTTAATACGAACGGCTCAATCTGTGCGTGATTCAGAAAGATACACCCCGAGGTTGTATCTTGAGATACTGTCGGGATTAACAAGGTGCCGTACGCGAAAGCTTCTCAACCTCACTGTTCTAAGTAGGGATGTGCCTGATCCTGCAGAGTCAGCGTTACCACAGTCACCTTCCTACTCACTGGTTATTCAGCATGAACTCTTGCACCTAATTTTCGGGGCTCTGACTAATTCTAAGTCACTGACATTTCAAGGGAGTTTGTGGCTGCAGACGGTCCTAAAACAGCCCCCAGCTCAAGACTGAGGGGTCACTGAAGAGCAGAAGCCACTGGTGTTACAGTAAACTACCGTGCCTAGACCAAAACGAGGCCAAGCAACCCACCTTCCATCAGAAATAACACTTACTCCACCCGATGAAGGCAGCACATCCAGGGTGGGTAAAAACCCCAAACGGAATTTCCCACCCTTTTGATTTCAGCTGTCATTTTTTTCTATAGTACTATCATTAGAATCTAAAAGTTCCTTTCATTCCGCTAATCAAGGAACATAAAAGTATTTGCTATCTTATGACTTGGATCTACACTGAGCTCCGACAATGATTTTGTGTGTCCCAAATAGGTTTCATTAATTCTCTACCCATCTAGACCAGCCAGAGCCCCCAACTCATGAAGGACATGGACCTGTTGGTGCAGGTCCAGAGGAAGGCCGTGAAGATGACCCAAGGGCTGGAACCCCTCTGCTGTGAGGACAGGCTGAGAGAGCTGGGGCTGTCCAAACTGGAGAAGAGAAGGCTCCAAGGAGACCTCATCATGGCCTTCCAGTATCCAAAGGGACCCTACAAGAAAGCTGGGGAGGGACTTTTTACAAGGGCTTGTAGTGATAGGATGTGGGGTGATGGGTTCAAACTGGAGGAGGGGAGATTTAGATTGGAAATTAGGAAGAAGTTCTTCACTCTGAGGGTGGTGAGACACTGACGCAGGTTGCCCAGGGGGGTTGTAGATGCCTCAACACTATAGGTGTTCAAGGCCAGGTTGGACAGGGCCTTAAGCAACCTGGTCTAGTTGGTGGTGTCCCTGTCCATGGCAAGGGAGTTGGAACTAGATGATCTTTAAGGTCCCTTCCAACCCGAACCATTCTACGACTCCATCTCTGCTAGAATTCTGCTGTTAGTCCGAGCAAGGACACAGTACTCACGCTGAGGTAATGGCACGGTATCGTTCCTGTCCTGCAGTATCCCAGATCTGTGCTTTTATCGTCTTCCCATCCACCTGGATGCTCCTGGTGGCAAACTCCACCCCGATGGTGCTCTTACTCTCCAGATTGAACTCATTGCGTGTGAAACGTGACAGAAGATTACTCTTCCCAACTCCAGAGTCTCCAATCAACACAACTGCAAGAAAAGACATTATTTTTGAAGTTAACTCTTCATACCAGCACTGACATAGCGCAGTGGTGCTCTCTGGCCGCTATGGCCGCCTTGCGGGCAGGGCCCGGAGGAGTTACGCAGCCAGATGAACATAGGAGAAGTTATGCTGATGACACCTCAGACTTTACTACTCAGAGCCTGCTTCCCCAGCCCCAAAACTGCCCCAAGGATTTTGCTCCTAGCAGCTGCTCAGTTCCTCAGAGGTGGACATGGGAAATTGCTACGGCGACCATCAGCAGCTAAACATTGCTTTGGAGGCCTCAAGCCACTGCCAGCAACTAGAGGTAACGAGATGTCCCTTTGCACACTCAACCTCCTGCAGAAGAAGACTGCAACCCATATTTTAATAAATGCTACAGTCAAGAACATGGCACCAGGCTCCTTGTCTGCCTGACAAGAGCCTGAGTATCATATAGGCCTGCTCTATTTTTATTTAAAACCTTCCCAGCAACCAACACAGTAAGTAAACAATTATTTGAAGTCCCTGTTGGGGTTATACAGTGTGTTTTATTTCAATAATTTAATTCATAAATACGTTCACTGCAAAAAGGGGAAAATAGGAGACATTTGATACTACAAAGATACAAAGCAAAGCAGAACTTCATCCAGCAAAACGAGTTCTAGTAGGTTGCACGAGAAGTAAAAGATGAGCTAAAAAATCTCTGCCTCCACACAAGGTGTTGCCATGTTAACAGGAAAACGTTAGCGCTGAAAGATCTTCAGCACAAATAGAGCTTTACTGAAAGGAGTCACGAAAATAAAAGGTATATCTTGTGGCAGGAGTTTCCTCCGCTTCGGGGCCGAAGCTCTCAGCTGCTCCCGGGGCACAGCTCTGATGTTCTGGCTCGAGCAGGCTGTGCTGCCTACCCAGCCATGCTCTCCACGAGACCTTCTCGTCAAGAACTCCAATGTCATGCCTGGTTTGTTACTACACAGTTGATACAACGACACACATTTTCTTAAATCGCTGTATTACTGACTAGAGCAAGAAATAACTAATGGGAAACAAGACTAGGAACAATTAAGCCACCCTCCCCTTAGTCTCAGCAAATTCTGCATCATGGATGACTTTGGTATTGAAGCTAACAGCATCCTGGCTCGAGCAGAAGAAAGTCAGCCTCAGTGAGGTCTCTTCAACCTTCAGTATTTCCCGCTTTGGTTCAAAGTAGAGATTTGTTGACCTTCCTCATCCGTACAATCTGTTTTTTCCTATAGCAACGCAGACATGGGCAGAAAAAACCATTCCTGATCCCTCCACAACAAGTTACACGTACTCATCACGCACTCCCAGAATGAGCTCACCAGTGTTCTCCCAGGGCCAAGCATCGTACTTGTCTTTTAGTGTTATTACAGCGGTTTTCTGCTCAGGCCATTGTTTCAGAACAGGCTCTGGCAGCGCACTGCTCCAGTTCACATACCTCCCCACCCCTGCTAGCGCATTCCCAAACTCCGGCTGCACCCGCGCTTCCTCTGCTGCGGCAGCTCCCAAGCTGCACGGGGAGATTGCTGAAACGCCCCGGCCTCCCTCCCCAGCATTTCATCCGGCTGACGGCACAGATAGACGGACAATTGTGCTAGCACAGCTGAACAGTCAAAATACAACAGCGGCAGGAACGGGCGGCCAGCGAATCGTGGCAAGGTGCCACCACTCCCCGCCTGGGACAGCTGAGATCAGCTCCCCACAGTGCTCTGCCTTCACTGGCAAACTGCCCAAACCAGTTTTTAGGGTATGAGAACAGATACAAAACCACAGATTTTATGATGCGTTCTAACTCTAGGATTTTGTTCACTTTGTTTTTCAGACAAGCAGTTTTTCATCACTCATTCCACGCCGTGTTCCAAGCACGGGCCGAAGGTCACCCATCTCGCACAGCGGTCTGCTGGCTTGGAGTACGCCGTACCCTACAGCAAAGCCCTGACCATGAGCAGGAGGAGGTGAGGACATCCACCACACAAGCTAGACCAGCTCGCAAAGACCCTGAAGCTTCTGTTTCCAAAGGCAGTTACCTTCTCGTGAATCTGCAGCTCGAGAAAGCACAGCCATCTCTCCAGGTTCTAGCCACATCCCATCCTCTGACATTTTAAAATTATCAGCTTTGCACAAACTGTGCAAATGGCTCTCAGGTCATTAACTCCGTCTATTGTAGGAAGGAAACTGAGGGGGTCCATGCTGCTTCAGCTGGTTACTGGTCTCTGCTGCAATCCGGCAGCAAAGCACCAGAGCCCTTTGCCGGGCTGCTCCACGTTCTAGCAGAGTTAGAAGTGAGCAGTTTTGAGAAGTTACTGGGTGGAGAAGTAACAAAGGAAGGCAACCAGATCCCAACTCGGTAAATAATGTTCTCTCTACCCTACAGCCCCCAAGGGCTTCTTGTTAACACTCAATCTGGAGCATTTTCACTTTCAGGAGAAAGACACAAAGCCTGGAGGCCCACATGCAGACACAACCCACAAACTTTTATTTTCTCAAGGAACTAAGCAAGAAGATTCTGGACTAAGTGATTAGATCTTGGGAAAGTTCCTAAATTTGGGAACAGGCCACCAGGCAGCGTTGCCTGTTCACATGCAGAATCTCAACAAAGTAGAAAAGGAAGTTCCAAATCAGATCTAAGAGCCTGAACACTCCCTAAACACATCTCACCGATGAAGAGCCAATGAAGTCACACTCCCTAAAGGGCCGTTAGGGCCATACTGGTACTTGGGAGATGCACTGGTTTTAATGGAAGTGACCTGAACCAATAACCAACTGCCCATCATCAGATGGCTGTAAGTACACCTCAAGCCATGCTTAATGCCACATTTACATCTCTTCTCCACCCCACTGTACCTGTCTGCAGGTCACCACTCCCATCGCCTGTCCAGCAACAGCAAAACATTCCCATCTCAGTCAGAATCAGAATGGTTTGGGTTGGAAGGGACCTCAAAGATCCTCTAGTCCAACCCCCCTGCCATGGCAGGGACACCTCCCACTAGACCAGGTTGCTCAAGGCCCCGTCCAACCTGGCCTTGAACACCTCCAGGGATGGAGCATCCACAACCCCCCTGGGCAACCTGGGCCAGGGTCTCACCACCCTCAGAGTGAAGAACTTCCTCCTAATGTCTAATCTAAATCTACCTTCTTCCAGTTTCAAACCATTACCCCTCATCCTATCACTCCAGGCCTTTGACTGCAATCACCACCATCCCTCTGCTCCCCGTGTCCTGTTGGGCCTCACCACCAGACCTGATCAGAGCATGATCCCACCACCCTGACACCTGCTTCATACCTCAGGTTCCTCATACAAAGTAAGTAAGATACAGAATTAAAAATCCACAGCAATGGGGTTAAGAAAAATAATTTTTAAAAAAACCAACAAATTTTGATAGAATTTTAAATACACCCGTTTATTAATGTGGCAAAAATTAATATATTCTTTTGAACAATCAAGAAGATGAAGCCTCTCTCTAGCAGAGACCACATAAGTGGAGTTCATTACAAATATTAAGCACAGAAGGTTGCCAGATATTGCTGACTAACATGACACGCATTTGGTTTTAATAAGCACAGCCTTTGTGAGGCTTAAGCTCTAATCAGAGCAGTCAAAGTTCCCACCAAGGTAAAAGAAAGCTCTTTTTTCTCTGGGTGTTCTTTCCTTCCTTTTTCATGAGCCAGCATACATCTGCACAACCTCTAACTGCATTTTTTAAATAAACACTGATAATAGCTGATCTTCTTGAGAGGAAAATGAATGCGGAGATCACATGTTAATAGGGACAACGCTTCCGATATTTTAGAAACTATTAAAAGGCCATGAATTCAATTCCACATCCAACCTGTGCAAAACTCATCAGCAAAATTCCTGCTTTTTAACCAACCCAGCTACAAAACTAACTGGGAACAGAGCCCCCAGCCACTGGCTTTGCTTGGGTGACATCACTGGAACATCGACAACAAGATCCTCACAGCCCCATTATTCTGCACAGCTCCGCACACAGAATTCCATTTGTTCTCCCATAGGGTGGCTCAGGCGCGTTGTTAACAAACAACATTTTGTTGTGATCAATAAAATAAACAGTTCTGACTGTCAGGATGCACACAGAAGAAAGGGAAATTGGGAACAGAGATAAAGAAGCACTGGCCTAGCAGAGCAGCTTTGACTATAACCACACGCGCATCCCCAGAGTGCCACCAAACCTTAAATTAGTTTTCGCCTACTGTGTGCTCGACCCGATAAGCCAGCAACGTTCCTCTCCTGCAGCCCTACTGAAATGGCCGGTCCCGAGCACAAGCTGACGGGCAACACAAATGAGGGAACACAAAGAGCGGTGTTGGCCACACACAAACTGCTGCTACAAACTCCTTGGCCATTTTCACCTCCCAAACAACTGTTTCATAGGCTGTATTTCACACGAGACTACCAATAAATGGGCTCTTTGCCTTTTAAACTTCTCATGAAGCTGATTAATATAATCCATGCTAAATGGCAGCGGCTCCTATACAAGCAGTTCTAGATCTTCCACTACACAAAAAGTAAAAATTGTGACATTAAAGCAATACCGCATTCAACTGGAGTCATCCTAAATAATACTACAATGCACGGATGCAAATTTCTCCAACAAGCACCATTGTAAAAGCTAAAAATCAGAGTCCAGCCAAATTTTATTTGGAAATAAGTGGTAAGGGAAACGGCTAAAGCTTAGATTTAATAAAAATTGTTTTTCCCAGGCTGCAACCCTCCGCCACCCTTATTTCTACCTCTGACCACAACGGGTGCCTGATAGAAGAGAGTTCCAAAGCTGTTGGTGTAGCTGGGAAGGGGCTAAACCAGAAATCAATCAAACCCTTGGACATTATTCTTTTTTTCATTATGAAAATTCCCCCTGACATTTAATTCCATTATTGGAGGGGGCAGAAGAAAAGGAAGGGGAGCTGGTTCCAGAGCAAAGACTTCCTCCCACTTGGTCCCATTTACATTCATTATTTCCTGCCTAGTCCCAGAAAGTCTAAAAGAAAGGAAGGAAGGAAAAGATTAGTAGATAGGGAAGGGATTTTTTGTGGGTTTGTTGAGTTGAAAAAACCGTCCACACCACAACTACCCCTGCCCAAAGGATGCACAGAAAAGGACAATTCTCTCCCCCACATATCATTAAGTTAAGTGCTAAAGTCCGCCAGGCTGCTCCGCAGCGTCAACACAACAGCAGGTTCCTGACCAAAGAGCTTCAGGTTCAGCTTCACTCCAGGTAAAATTAAAAACGCATTTCAAAGCGGTGTAAGGATTTTTAAAGATGAATGCAGCTTTGCCTACCTAATTGACTATTCGCAGAAAGAAACAAAAAAAAAAGAAAGAAAAGTTTCAGGCTTTCAAGTTCCTGGCTATTAAACCACTTGGGAAATAGACGGTGGAATGACTTCAGAAGGAAACTAGTTTAGACCCAGACAGCGTAGCATATTTTTGGAGGCTAGTCTTCTGCTTTACAGGCACAGAAAAAATAAGGGGATTTCCCCCCCCACCATCTTGAAGACGACTGTAAAACGAATACCCCAAACAGGCAAACACACCCATAAAATATTTCCAGAGGATGAGTACTTGTTTGTCCATCAACCAACATGTGTGGAACTCCTGTTAGGGTTCAGGTACGTTGGGTGTGCCCCAACATCAAACTCCTGGGACATTTTCATGGCAGCAGGCACACACCTACACTCCTCCCAGACCACCCGAGTACTCACAGACCACAACCTCAACGTCGCCTTTAGTGTGAGTGAACCCTTTGGACGAATCCAAGGGTTTCAGACATGCTACCACTGGAGACCGAGCGTAAAACCGGCTGGGAAACACCAAGGAGAACGTTCTACAGCACGAATCCTTAGGCCTCAGGTAGAAGGTCAGTCCGAGCATCTCTACACACACAGGGCACCAGCGACAACAGAACCCACCTGAGGGCAAGGAGAGCAGCACCAACCCGCCCAGCAGCGATCCATTTTCTCTCCCCACCCCTGCACGCAGCTGCCGGACAACCCAAAACGTCACAAGGACGGGGACAGAGATACCAAAATAGCCCCAGGCAAAACCCAATTAACACTATTAAGCTCCTGCCGTCAGCCATTAGCGCTGCCACCCGCCTGCCAAGGGGCTCTCCATTGAAGCCGAAGTTTTTTCGGCTCCAGCTCGGCACCAGGGGCGATCCCTCGCCCCCCCCACGCCAACGGGGCCTCCGCCGGGCACAGCCCGCGGCTCGAAGCGGGTCTTCGAGTCCCAGGCCCTGGTCCCAGGCCCCAGCCCTGAGCCTTCCCCAGGGAACCACAACCGCCCGGCCGCCAGCGCGCAGCCCCCGCGGCAGC
>VZZY01025704.1:0-11261 GCA_013400335.1 Eurystomus gularis | reverse complement strand
CGCCGGTGTTGGAGCCCGTTCCGGTGTTGGAGCCCGGTGCCGGTGTTGGGGCCCGTTCCGGTGTTGGGGCCCAGCGCCGGTCCCAGCGCAGCACGGGAGCCAAGGGGTGGAAGGCCCGGGGGCGGGGAGGCTGCTGGCCCCTAAACCCGCCCGGGTGCTGCTGGGCTGCGGCTCAGAGCGTCCCCACGCCTGCTCCCGGGGCCGGGCCCCATCCGGCCCCGCGCGGTGCTCGGGGCCTCACCTTCACCTTCCTGCTCTAGAGACCCGCTGACAGAGCTGTCTTGGCGAAAACAAAGCCCCGCATGACGACACGACTTGTTCTAGGAAAACATTTCCCCTTTTTTTTTCCTGGCATGGCTTGAGGCAATTTCCTGACTGAATCCGTCACAGGGCACGAGGCCCTTTCGCCGCTCCGGCGCTGGCCCCAAGCAGGACAACCCTTCACCTCAGCAACGGCAGAGCTGCGAGCGCTGCCCGGGCTCCTGGGCCGGCCTCGAAGAGCCGCTCGGAGAGCCCGGCAGTGTCCCCACCGCCCTGGGCATGTCCGTTCCGTGCCCACGCCGGCGTCGCAGCTGCCGGTTTAACGTGACAAACCCTCATGGGGAAGCCACCGGCTCCCTCCCTCCTCCATGGTGTGCTGGGAAACTCTGCTTATTACACGGACTTCTCCTTCCCTGGGCTGTGCTCATCACCGCTCGGCTGCCCTACTTTCCCCAGAGAAGTCTTTAGCCAGCTAAAGGATTAGCAGGTCTCCAGTATCGCACAGGAGCAAGGCTGGGACAGCAGGGAGGAAAAAGATGGCTTTGGTCTTATAGTTGTTGGCCCTGGGAGATGCTCAGCACATGATGGGGGTCGGGGTGGGAGGAGATGGTGGTTGAGACCCTCCTGTGCAGCGCTGAGCTGCCCTCAGCTCCCCCCCCGACAGCCAAACACCCTGGGCGGGCGGGGTCATGGTTTCTCAGGGGTCCCATTTCCCAAATAAAAGTGCTAATAAACATGCAGGAGGGTACCCCAGCAGCACCCAGGGGACCTATTGGAGGGGGAACCAGGTCCTGCTCATTTTGTGACCCAGGCTCTGAAAACGGGGTGAGAAACAGAGCGTGCTGCAAACCCACCACAATCCCACCACCTTGCTGGGCATCTCGGCATCTCCATCACACACCAGGCAATGGAAGTAGCTGACGAGGAAAGTCAAGAATTCCTAGAACTGGGGGTCTAGGGAAGATGCCAGCTCCGGCCTGGTAGTGGGTCAGGCCAGTTGCTTCTCTCTGACAGAGTGATGCTGAAGCAGGGAGGAAATCTTCCTTTTCCCCTTTCCTTTGCAGTTTTGGTTCTCCCATAGAGCTGCTGTGGGACCACAGGCTGGCACAGCCCATGCGCGAGCCCTGGCCCATTCTAGGGAGCAGCAGCATTTTGTGACCCAAAGGGGCTGAGCTCCTGGCAGCGCCCGGTGCCGTTTGTGTCGCTGTCGCTGGAGGGAGCTGCCCCATCCTTCACTGCGCTCCCAGATGTTACGGGCTGCAGATCAAGGAGTTGTTAAAAATGAAGAAGCTGGAGGATTCCAGCAGGGTTTCAGAAGAAAGCAGAGAGCCAGGATTGGCTTGGAAGGGTCCTGGGATGCCACATACTGCAGTGTAGGACTGGGGCGTGGGGCACAGGGTGGCACTGATGGTCTCTTCTCAACAGTGCCCAGCGACAGGACAAGGGGAAACAGGCACAAACTGGAACACAGGAGGTTCCACCTCAACATAAGGAAAAACTTCTTTGCTGTGAGGGTGGCAGAGCCTGGACCAGGCTGCCCAGAGAGGTTGTGGAGTCTCCTTCTGTGGAGACTTTCCAAACTCACCTGGACAGGTTCCTGTGCAACCTCTCCCGGGTGAACCTGCTTTGGCAGGGGGGTTGGCCCAGGTGGTCTCCAGAGGTCCCTTTCAAGCCTCACCATTCTGTGATTCTGTGATGGGACGTGGAGATGTGCACAGCAGAACAGGGCAGTACCGACACACAAAAGAAAGCAGCAGCTGTAGCTCCTGGGCTAGGCAAAGATCTGGGGCATTTAGCCTTTCCCTGGCTGGTGTCTGGTACCCACTGGCATTGTCCTCCAGGCACCTCCTGTAGATGCTGAAGCTGAAATGCACCACTGGGGAGCAAACCTCTGCCAAAAAAACCCCCCAGCAATAAATAAATACAGCATAGCTCCTTCACCAGCTCCTATTTGAAAGCCACCTAAGTCTAATCACTTCAGCATCCAGACTAAAACACAGCCCTCCAGTATCTGCTGGTGCACCCAGGGACTAAACAAGCTTTGCATTAAGCAAATGGAACATTAAAAATGTATTTCTGAATGCAAGAGTGAGCAGATAGACAGCGCAGAGCCGGGTATAATGGGCTGCTTGCGCAATTGTGCTTGGGGCTATCATTAACCCCAAGTTTGTCCCCAGGGAAGGACCAACACAGGAGCCGAGGCCACGTTGAGGTACATCAGGTATTTATACAGCTGCTCCAGGGGACTGGAGCGGTCTTTTGGCTTTTCTTTCTACAACAAGCAATTTTTGCCCCCTTGACCAGCTAAAGAAGCTCTTGCTCCAGCTCCAGTATCAGGCCACGTATCTGGGACCACGAGCACAGCTGGAGCTTCCATCCATCCCCAGCTCATCCCATCCCTACATATTGCCCAGAAGCCACAGTAGATGCTTGTGGAGATGGCTACACACATACAGTACAAGCAGATAAATGGTTACTACTTACTGGGGCTTGTCCTGATCAGCTCTGACTTTAATCCATCCAGATAATTCAGACCTCAACCTCTGCTCTTATCCAAGCAGTTGGCACAGGGCTCTCCAGCCAGCTCCAAGGAATATCTCCCTGGTTCAAAGCTCTGCCATTAGGGAATAAGAAAAATCCAGCTCATCATCACTTGTAAACTTGCTGCCCTAGGGTGTGTCTTCCAGAGGGAGAAGAAATGTAGTCCATAAACTTCAAACACACTAAAAACTAGTGCTGGGGGCTCCAGCAGAGATTGAGCTCAGAGAGCTCCACCACGCTGCAGCTGGAAGCTGAGGCCAGAAGGAAGCAGAGCGCTTAGGTCCAACTCCCACCACGAGACTGTTGTCACACAGCTCCCACACCCTCTACTGGTAAACCACCAGGCAAATAATCCAGGCAAGACAGTTACAGACTTGTTTTTATTAAAAGACATTTTCAGAAAAGATATTTCAGTACAAAAAAAAAAGTTTAAAATACACAAACTACAGTTTCTTTTTTCTTTTCTCCAGCATCAACATTTATAAATTACACCACGTTGTTATCAACACTGCATTTAAATATGGAAACAAATTAAAACGGGAAATTCATTGACAAGATCCAACGTCCTACAAACGACTATTTACAATATTTAGCAGCTAGGAGCTCTAGCACGGTAGTCAATATGACTTCAATAGGGCGGGATGCTCGGGAAGCCCCAAGACGGCAGCTTGGCCCATAAGATGTTTTTGGGGATGTTCTGCCCACCTCCCATCCTAAAGGCAGAGGTGCAGAAACCCTGTTGTCCCCTGGCCCTTTAGAGCAAGTTTTGGGGCACATGGGCAGGATGGTGCTGTGCTGCTTTGGTACAGGGAGTCTGGTGGGAAGGCAGCCCTCCAGGCTTCAGGGGGTTGAGAGCTGACAGCAGGGCTGGTCCTGCTCTGGGACAGTCACTGCTCAGTACCTGCACTGTCCTAGTGCTCATCCTAACCACCCCCAGCAGCCCTGGTAGGCTCCAGGTAGAGCTTAAGACTCAGCCCTCCAGGATCTGGCCCTTGTGCAACTGGCTGCAGGATCCCGCTCATCTCATCATCATGGCTCCATGATCTCCAGGAGCTGGAACCTTCAGCCTTCCCACCAAAACCCATATTCTGGGCAGGCTGAAGTCACCAGAGCAGCAGCTGTGGAGATTGAGCTGCCCAATGGTCACCGCCCCATGGCGCCAGCAAGGGAGGAGGCTCTGGGGCTTCTTCACAGGAGAGTTCATAGGACATCATTTGAGAACAATAGTGAAAGACAGGACACAGCAAGGCTCCATACCCAATGCTGGGGTCCAGGGTACTGAAACACTCCACAAGCTCCCCTTCCCCTCCAGCCCCAGCTCATCAAAACCAGCACAGAAGTGTTCAGACAGGACAGAAAGCACCAGACAACTTGAACTTGCCACAGCAGCATGTGGCAGGCTGGAAGACCCTTGGGCATGCTCTAGAGGAAGATGTCCCTGCTGGTGGCTCCTCTTCTGGTTTGGGAGCTCACATCCAGGGGTTTGATCAAAATGGAGCTGTTTTACTCACAGCAAGGAGCTGCATCATGCCACTGAAGGGCTGCTAACCAAGAGAAACACTCCTCGGGGGACTTCCCAGGGAGGGTGGGTTTGTCTTTTGTAAACACCAAGTGGTGGAGCTCAGGCCTGTGCTCCACAGAGAAGGTCAAGTCTCAAGTGGCAGCTTTAGGGCTCTGCTTCCAGTGCTGCAGGTTGGATTTTCATGATGGTTGACTTCAGTGGGTAATAGCGGCCTTTCCATGTCTTCCAGAAGATGCCCTGCTTGCGCTCATGCCTCTGCCGGGGGATGGAGCGGAAGTACTTCCCGTTGAGGTTGGCATGACCACAGGTGCTGAACCACCAGCCACCTACCAAGGCAATGCAGAGGCAGGTTTAACCCACAGCACTTCCAGATAGAAAACAAACCCAGGTTCAAGGCAGCTGCTTCCCCCACTTTCCCCAAACCCCCAGGGCTTCAGGACTTCAGGACTTTACAAGATCACCTCATACACCTGAGGAGTCCCATGCACTGGGGAACCTTTGCACATCAGGATGCATCTGCAAATCCCTGCTGCTCTTTCTTGCATGCAAAACCACCTCAAACCCTTCAGCAGCCCCATCTCAGGCCTGGGGACTGGCCCCTGCTTCACTTGAAAGGCTTCCAAGCCAGATGGAAGCCAGCAAAGCTGTTATGAAGACAGATGCTTGGGCCAAGATCTGAATCATGAACCCCTCCTGGTTTCAGCTTCCCTCCTGGTTACCTCCACTGCTCCTCCCAAGCTTGCAGCTTTCTGGGAGAAGCAGGGGACAACACCAAAGGGGTCCAGTCCCACGGGGTCACTGTCCCACTCACAACCACCACCAGACAGCAGAGGCTGGAAGGGAAAGTGGCAAGTGCCCACCACGGGGAAGAGAGCCCTCATACTGACCTGAGAGGTGTTTGGCACAATTTGTGTCAGCTTTGAGGTCGTGGTCACGATCCCGAGTGGAGAAGGGCAGCTGCCTGAAGTCCCCGATGGCATTTTCCAGTTCTCCAGACAGAGGTCCCAGCAGGTTAAGCATGTAGGCTGTGCTCTCACCACCAAGGCTGAAGACAAACTGAACCACCTGGGAATTTCCCTCCCAGTCTTCCAGCTCAATCAGGAGATTGTATCTTCCCTCTTGGACAAGGTGATGGATTTTCTCCAGGCCCAGCCAAAAGTCACCTGAAACCAGACACATTGCATTGGCTGCAGGGACACAAACACGTTGTGCAAAACAGACACGTCAACAGGCTCCAAGCAGGGACAACCCAAGACACTGCAGGACAAGTCAGGAAAACCAAGGACTCTTGCTCTGCAAGAAGTGTTCCCCTACTCAGCCCAACACTGTGCTCCAGCTCACAGAGATCTCCAGGGGCCGGCAAGGGGGAATAGCTTGCGCTAAGATATCATTTAGCCCACGATAAGAAAATGACACCATCATCCACCTACCATGAAGGTCTCCAAAGCCATTCTTGTAGGCATCCCAAAGCTGGTCAAAGTCCACAGAGCCATCTGTGCGCCTCTGGATCACTGTCCAGCCACCCTCTGCGGGCAGGAAAACCATGGTCATTTGGGGTTACCATTTGCAAGACCACCAGGCAAAGCACTGCAGGACATCTCCACTGCTTTACCTGCAGTCATGTCGCAGTAGACTTTGAAGGGCTGAGACCCTGCAGGCTGCACCTGGAAGATGCCGCTGCTTTGCTGCCCGGACAGGAAGAGCTGGTAGCAATCCTCCGGGAGCTCTGTGGGGAAAGGAAATAGCGATTGAGGAGATGGTCCCGAGTCCCACTTCATCAGCAGGTTGCTCCTACCACGACCCTGGCACTTGCAGCCCTGGCCACAAGCCTGGCCAGCTGTGCACAGCAGTGGCTGGAGGTCTAGACACGTGCTGGAGATGACAGCCCCTGACCTCAGCATCTTTAAATACCGTGACCCTGTATCTTCCCATTTATCCAAACACAGCTCCTTGGGCTTCCATCCAAGGCAGAAGCCAGGCATTGGGCCAGGCTGAGCTGACCTAGGCTGGAGAGAATGACTCCCCATTGAGGAGAGATCCAAGGAGCTTCCCAGCTCCCTCCATGTCCAGAGCAGGCAGGATCAGCCTGTTTGGGGTGGAATAATCCCAGGGCTGAGCCAGGGCCAAGCATCCCCATCCCACCCAGAGGCTGACGCAGTCTCCAAGGGCAGAAAAGAAACCCCAGGTCCTGACATCAGGAAGGATCCAGCCCACAACCTCTTGCTCCCAGCAACTGTGGTGGCCCCAGCCAGACGTCCTGCTGGGCAACCTGCCACCAGCCGGCACGGGGCCAGGCTGGGGTGACCCTTTTACCCAAGCACAGTGACCGGGGCAGGGAAGCGGGGAGTCCCAGCTCATTGCACAAAGACTGCCCAGGGTGAGGCCACCTCCCAGCTTGTCCCACTCCATCCCCACACCGCCCAGCTCCCACCTCTCCTTCCGCCCCTGTGAGGACTTTGCCCTGAGCTGCCAGCAAAGCACCTTTTCAACAGTGCTGATAAAAGTCCATCCAGGAACCACCACCTGCAGCCCTTGGGGAGAGACGGGGCCGGAGTTGGGGGGGAACCTGTTACAAAATGAGTCAAGAGGCCGCAGGAGGATGTGCAGGGACTTCAGCCCCAGGCTGCCGGCGCAGTCAAGGGGCTCTTTGTCAGCCAGGACAGGTGCCCCCGTCACCCCCAGACAAAGAGGGTCTGTTCTCCCCGCGCCAGGGTGGGATGAGTTTTGGTGGCTCACAGCTGCTGCCAGCATGACCCCACGACAGACGGGTGAAGAAACCAAAAGACAAGTGCCGGGCTGTGCCAGGGTGGGGTCCCCTTGGGGTAGCTGTCCCCAGGGTCAGGGATGGGCTTGGTGTGGGGCAGGGGGGGAGGAAAATGGGCCTTTGAGCTGCTGAGCGTCACCCCCAGCCCCATCCTCGTACACACCCAGGGATGCTGCGGTGGGGCGAAGAGCAGAGCCACAGCTGGAAGAAAGGTCTGTGGGGGGACACGGGACAGCAGTGTGACACCCGCCGCCACCCCCTTCCCCCCCAGAGCTCCTGGTGAACCTTCCCCTCCTTGGCACGGGCAGTCCCTCTCCCATTGCCTGCAGCAGGTCAGCGCTGCAGCCGCAACAGCTGGATTCACGCTGCAGCTGCAACAGCTGGACTCACCCCCCAGGCTGATGCCAGCACAGTGTGGTGCCATCAAGCCCATCAGTGCACCCACAGGACAAGCGTGTGGCCCCAAGCCCGTGCACACATGGATCAAGGACGAGCATTTTGCAAGAAGGACCAACACCCCGCAAAGCCACCTCCCAGCTCTGCGAGGAGGCTGAGGGCATCCCCGACATCCCCACTTTCAGGGTAGATGCAGCCAGGGAAGCCAAACAAGGCTCAGGGAAAGGAAAAGCCACAACATGACCCCACAGCCACCCTGGCTCACAATCAGAGCAGGGAGGTGCTGGAGGCTGCTGGGCTCACCCAGCCTCACAGGGCTCCTCACCTCCCACCTCCTGTCCCACCACCACCAGGATGGTGCCCAGGCAGATGCTCAGTGGTCCCAGCATGCAGAAGTCCACCCCATCCCTGGCTGTTTTTCCCTGGGCCCTGGCCACACTGACCGCCCTTGGATCTCTTCTGTTTTCCTGGTGCAACAAGGACTTTCAAGAAGCTGAATGAGATGCAGCTGCTTGAACAGACTCAGCTCAAGCTTTTTGTTTGAGGAACACACTCGTTAGTTCCAGTTCACGTCGCACATCCGTATGGCACCAGCAGAACAACAAGACCTCCTGGCTGGCTCTGGATGTTTTTCTTTCCTTCCCCCTTTATTTAGCCAAACAAGATGGAAGAATCAACAAGGCCAGCTGGAGCTGCTCCAGGCATGGCACCGGCTTTACCCGCCAGGATCTCCAGGCATGATGGGATGTCACCACCTGGGATAAACGCCCTTCCCTGCGGGCAGCGGGGCATGCCTGGAGCTGTTTGCATCGCCTGCCCCTCACCCTCCCCAACCCAACCCAATTATTTTGGAGTCCCAGCGCCACGGGGAGAGAGAGCAGGGCTCTGCCTTTCCCCTACTCGGCCAGCTGCCAGAAAGCGCAGGCTCTGCCTAAAGACGTGATCCTCTTTCTGCAAGTGATTAAACCTTTCACTCTCCAAGCTGCTTCGAGCCTTCAACTTTCACATGCTTGGCCCCATGCCATCTCTGGCCTGAAAAAACTTGTGTTCACTGGATGCAAATAAAAGGGTCTTTCTGAAAGGGCTGCTGGTGGAGTTGGTGGCTGCTCCCCGGGGCCCAGCCGTGCTGCAGCTCTGCCCGGCAATAGGCAGGGAGCCGCCGGCACAAGCTTTCCTGGCGCTTGCCGGCTCTGAAAGCGGCCACCAGCCTCCCCGGGCAGAGGGCACGGGGCTGGCCCACCAGATACTGCGTGCTTCCAGATCTGCCAGAAACCTCACTTGACTTGCTAGTGGGGGGAAGCCAGTTTGTTTTGTCAGTAACACCAACATCAGGGATTGGGCACGAGAAGGGGGGAGCTCACAGCTCGGCTGGGTGGGAGGGAGGATGCCCAGGGTCTCCCCATCGGGACAGTGCAGCATGAGGTGGTGCTGAGCTCTGGTGCTCCCCACCTTGCAGCAGCCCGGGGGCTGTGGGGCTTTGCTGCCTCCCCCCTGTGCTTCACAAGGGTTGCAGCACCCAGCACCCATCAACCTGCAGAGCCCGCAGCACAGCCTACATCTACCACCAAGAGGTAGCAAAGACCTGAACCCATCTCTCTGCACCCCACTTTCAGTGTCACCTGAGAGCAGAGCAGGGAGGTTGGCTAGTTGGACTAGATGACCTTTAAGGTCCCTTCCAACCCAAACGATTCTAGGATTTTATGATACTCTACCGAGGTCAAGTCACAAAGCAGAGCTAGAAAAAAAAAAAAAGAGGGAGGCAAGAGGTTTTGAGACAGTTTTCTGGCTCACTAGTGCTGCTGTGACCAAGGGAGATCTCACACAGCCAACATGCAGGCTGGCCAGTCCCGCCCAGCCGAGCACCAGGAAGGGTTTGTCGCCCTCCATCCCACCTCCCTCCTTGTCTGCATCGATTCTGCGGCTCTTTGTTCTGCCCACTCAGCTTTCAGGCCCACCAGTGACAGCTCCGGGCTCCACAGACAAATCACCATGTGTTTTCCCGCAGCTCTCTCTGCGTTAACCCCCGAGCAGGATTCCCCCGTCCGTCCTCGCCCTGCCTGGTTTGTTTGGCTCTCACTGGACATCCCCAGACAGCTGCACAGATGGAGCCAGCACCGTGATTTAGCTGACATAACAGGAGAGCAGCTGTTCCTGGCCAGCAAACCCTGCGGGGACACCAGTTCCTGTCTGGGAGGGAGGCTGCAGGACGCAGCGCAGCTGGGGACACCCTCTCTGCTGCTCTTCGCTAGGCAGGAGCTCCTCCAGCCCTCGCCAGCACAGGGGATGCTCCCCGCAGAGCCAGCAGCTCCGCACGCAGCATCCACTCGCCGCTCTGGTGCACACTCCCCAGGGCTGTGCGTGTCCCTTTCCCTCACTGTTTGCTGCAGCTCAGCACCTTCTGCCAAGGATGGTGCGAGCTGAGGCACTTGTCTTTCACGTACGAACCCTAAATATGAACCAAAGGAGACGGACACACAAGGATCTAGCTCTCCTCTCACAGTCCAGGGCTGTCTAACCCTCCGCTCTGCTAGTGCGCAGAGACGCAGGCCTTGCCTGGTTAAGTGAGAGCAGGTGAACAAGAGTTAACTCCAAGGGCCTGAGATCCTCCTTTCCTGCCTGCTTTCATCCCCCACCTGCCAATCCTCTCTGACACATACCTGCTAGCAGTGTTTGTCTGCTCCCCACTGCAGAAAAATTCCTCTTAAATCCTTAAATTCCTGCTGGACTAATACTGATTGAGAAGGCCAGGATCTTTTCTGTGCTCCAGAGCCCCTCAGTCTGGCCAAGCTCCTAAGCTTTGGTTTTGCAAGCAAATCTCACATCCCTACTCGGGACAACTGAAACTTTTGTTTCCAAGCAGCTGTGACTGTGGCAGGTTTGCCCAGCACGGAGGGGCAGGGTACGGGCAGATACTCACTCTGCGTCAGCATGGGCTCCACACTCCCGTTCTGGCTCTGGTTGGTGAGGCTGAGGCTCTTCAGGTTTATCTTCCACTTTGGAGACTGTGTTTTGTTGTCCTTCAGGTGTAAGGGGATCAGTAGATTGACCTAGAAAAGAACGGACAAGTCAGAACAGTTTTCATCTCGGCTCATTCTGAACGCTGTTACGCTGGGGAGCTGATCAGCCAAGCTTCCAGCCGCTCCCCTGTCACCAGAGCTGGGGCTGAACTTGCCCAGAAGCCTCGAGGAATCGGAGATACCCAAGGCTGGCAAAGCCAGAAGTGATTGTGGTTTTTCACACCCATGCTAACAAGTTTAATTCTGCAGATAAACCCAAAGGAAGAGCCCAGAGAGGCTCTGTTCCCACACACCCATTCCTCCTATCACTCCGTGCAGGTCCTCGGGAAGCTTGCACCAACGCTGCGGCGCAAGGACCGGGGCCATGGCCTTGGTAGGGTCTCCAGAGCCAGGGAGCAGCGGCACGGCCGGTTCTCCTGTCACCGGAGCGCAGTGCCAGCCGGGCTGCCAAGGCTGTTCACTCCGGGCCCCCCCAGCCAGCAGGACCAGGCTGCAGCCCCCCAGCCCCAGGCAGGACCGGAGCTCACCTTGCTCTGCAGGCTTTTAATCTGCAGATTCTGCTTGTCCAGCTTGTACTGCTGCTGCTTGATCTTCTGCAGGAGCTCCTCGATTCGCAAGTTCTGCGCGTCCATCAGGGACTGTGCGGGGAGAGGCGGGTGAGCCCCGGCCCCAGGACCACCGGGTGTCCCGCTCTCCTGAGGCCGACCCCCGCCCGCTGCTCGCGTCCCCCCCACCCCTCCGGGCTGTCCCGGGAGGGTCG
>VZZY01025703.1:40085-51479 GCA_013400335.1 Eurystomus gularis | reverse complement strand
TGGCTCGTACTACAGGGAAAAGTAGTCCCCTGAAACAGGGAGCTAGCCTTGACTCTCAGTGCTCTGACTTTTTTTTTTCTCTTTTAAACCAATCACCAAAAAATTATTCCCCTGTCACTTTCAGAGTCACGTATTTCACATTACTTGAAGCTTGCAGCCATAAGTGAAAAAATAAAAGAACAAACTATGAAAAAGCAAGAGGGCAGAGAGCTCTAAAGCAATTTATTCTCTCAAACTAACAAGATAGCACAGAATATTTTTAAGGCAATTACAGAGGAACATATTGGTTTATAGTTCTATAAAAGAGGAATGGGCAAGGTCCCTGTTTCAATTTTCATGTGTTGTAAGTCTTGTTTAGATCTTGAAGAATGGAACTGGTTTTCCTCTATTTGTGTCTGGCTGTTTCCCACCTTTCATCTCCCACCTTCCTTCTGCTAGCTTTTCAATGGAAACCTAACATAGAGAATATGTCAGCTGTGACAGAAAAAATTGCTGGTTAAGTTGCATGAAAATTAGATAGTGACCAGATGTCATCCCCACTTCTCTGTCTTTCCAGTTCGCTCTGGTAATGTCTTTTGTTTTGATTTATTAAGGGAGACGAAGTTGTAAAAGCTTCTTAAGGGAAGGGTAAATAACATATCTAACTTGAAATGGATAGTAGGAAAGGGCTCAAAACATTAGAAAGACCTGCTCTGTTATTTGCTTCTGAAGAATCTGAAGAAGAGAAATAAAATTGTCAAAATTACCCATATGGCAGACGTGTTTCTACAGACAATATTGTAGACCAGTATTTTGGAAAAGGACAATATACGTTTTTCTTTTTAAATGATGCATTTCATGTATAAATACACAAACATACATATAATTATCTAAAGAGAGTGCCAAAAAAGATACTTGACAATACAGTTGCATTATGGTGGATGTCTTCACATCTAATTGTCTAGATTAGATTACAAATAAATGCCAGATGCTCCAAGTTCCAGTTTCGATTGGGCAAATAGTGGACTACCATTACTTTTCTACAGCTAAACAGAATTTTTCTTTTGAAGTTTTAATCTATACTTTCCAGTTATGCTACACCAAGAGTATAGCATAAGATAAACAGCTAATTTTCCATATGCTGGTAAATAAGGAGATGTTATTTCAGGATTACCTCTACTACCAAGTGAGAAATCTAGTTCCTCCTCTGAAGTGTTAATAACATCCTACTCCTCCACTGGTGTTAATGATGTACAAAATCCTAGCCAGGCCGCATTGATATCATTCTATTTCAGCATGCCAGGATATGTATTAATTGAAACAAGGCTAACTATTAATCATTGCTATGCCTGTGCTTCTGTAGATTTTATAATTCACCGAAACAAAGTAGCATATGGTGGATAATATTTTGCAATTACTTTAGTTAAACAGCATAAAACAAATGTAAGAGACAGTCCTTCCTGTTGCTGGACAAAACACATACCTATTTACGGACAATCTGGGAAGAAATCAATCCTAGGACAGATGCTCTAATATAAAATGTAAAAATCCTATGGCTTACTTTAACCTGTTGTACATCCTTTGATAACAGCCTATTATTTACATCTGGTCCCCAGACTGCACCCTTATACAGAGACACTTGCATACCCTCTACTGGGTCAGGTTGTCTCCTGGCATCCCTTAGTTACTGCAGCATTGATTAGGAATGAATTCTTGTTCTACATCACAAATATTCTCCAACTACTAAGAACTATCTTGTATAATTGCATATTTTTTTCAGAATCTTTTGTGATATAAACAGTATTTCTGCACTTACTGCCAGCTGGTGTCAGCAACAGACAGGCTCTTTGATCAGTTACACCTGCACCTGCAATATATTTTTCCTCCTTCACAATGCCACATTCATGTCTTTGCTTTTTATTTCCAAGCCATATATGTAAGGTAAGAAAAGGAATGTTATTCACTTTTTACAAGCCATGCAAAAAAATGGGATTTCTTTGCATTCGCCTCCCAGCCTCTCTTTTTTTTCCAGCTGACAGCATCCCCCTGAGGAACATTGTCAGGTGCAGTGAACCAGGTCTAAGAGGCCAGCAAGAATATATGGAATAAGGAAGAGAGACAGAGAAAAATGCTGAAGAGGAAATGAAGGGTTGTCTTCTTCCTCCTCTTTTTCTCAAAATTCTGGACATCAAAGAAAGTAAGTGCCAGAAATTTAAAATCATTAATTGTGTGTGAGCTTGATAGTTCTGAAGTACCATGGAACTGCATGCCTAGAAATTGGCTACTATCAAAATTGCACTTTAATCCTTGTTTCAGAGACTATTATAAATACGGTCTGAATTAGTATCATGCTACTGTTATGTATATAACATGTTATTATGGTAAGTTATTTTCCTTGTATGCAGGGCCTGATCAGGCTTTCCACCAGCAGAACTTTGATTGCAACAGCAGTTTTGCGTGTTGAAAATTTCCAGTACAGAAACAGAACTGTACAAGCTGGTGAGAAAGTAGATACTTAGTAGATATAGTAAAAGCTATGTAGATATAATACAGTCCCTTGAACCATCTGTATTAACTGATTGCCCCTAAGTGGCTTGCAGTGTGGCATTTTGCAGCTCCGATATCCCCGTCTTATGAAGTGCACTTGTAAATGGGTATGTTTACTTTGGAGGAAGGGTAGGAGATCTCATCCCTTATAAGAGAGACTGAAAATTGAAAGGCATTAAACTGATATAGCCACAAGTCAAATGTTAACTAATGAACAATTAGAAGAACTAAATCACACTTTTTAAAGTTATGCTTTAACTTATGTATACTTTCATGAAAGGAAAGCAAAGATTTCCAATTTTCTTTCTTACCTACTGCAATATATTTGCTAAAATTTAATGGGTTTACTCTGGCTTTTCTGTTTTAAACAATTTAAAACTAGATGTCAGTGGTATGAGGTTTGTGAAGTCCACTTCCAAATCTATTTAGTGGACATTTTTACTCAAAGTATAAATTTATTGTGATTGATGATATTGAGGGGAGATTTAAAAAAAATAATGAAAAAACGTAAATACATATACAATAAAACTTAAGTGAATGTTACATTTCTATTCTAGATCAGGTTTCTCAGAGCCCTTCTTTAGAACTGGTCTATAGGCTGAGGCTACATATATACTAATGAGCTGAGCAGTGCTGGGACTCTTCTCTGGGCCAGCTGACATAGGTGGACCGCATGCATCCTACTAAACCCTTTTACCCTCCAAAACAAGATATGGTGCATCCAGAATTTCTATTAAGGATGTTTCCTGGCCCACTGTAGGCCAGAATCTTTCCAGAAATTGAAAGTGTACTTTGGCCAGGGATAATGCTGTGCTAACTGTAGTCTTCTCATCAGGGAAGAGTTACGTGCTTAGGGGTAGATTGTCAAAGATATTCAGGTGTCAGAGATATGATGGGCGCTTTGTGAAGGTTTTAAGACAGATCCTTAACTTCTACACAGTTTTCTACAATCATTGCTTAGTAACAGCTCCTAGTGAATTTCACCCTGGGTTGAACATGAATTAGAAGTAAAACTATATCATTAATCAGTCTTTCTTTGAGAAACTGCGCAACTAGAAAATAGTGGGACTTCAATCAAATTCATTTAATTGAACCTAGGATAGAACCTAAGTTGCCTGAATGAGTCTGTTTGTTAGTCTTGAATAAGTAGTGCCAGGATATTTATTACACTGGTCTGCCCCGCAGTGAAATTCTGTCCATGAACAAGGATTGCCTGAATATGCAGGGAGATTTATGATTAGTGGGGGTTAATTTCAGTTTTCTTGCTGAGAAAAGAACAAAAACCAATAACAAATCCATCTCTGCATGTCACATGTTCATTTTTGTTAAGCAGAAAGCATGATTCCTCAAAACAAAAGCATGTCTGATTTACAAACAACTTTCTGTAAAGGAAGCTTGTCCACAGGTATAGAGACCTGATCCTATTTTGTTGGAAAATGGTTTTAGAATGTTTCCAGGGACCTCACGGCAAGTAAATAAATGCGATGATATAGGTAATTATATAGATACAGATAATTCAATTTCTTCCTTAAATCATGAGGAAAAACATTTTGATTTCCAGGAGCAGATCCAAGTTCTCAGTTCAAGAATTATCTGAAAAATGACAGAACCGTTGTTGATAGCTAAACTCACACATGGATGTGAAAGGTTTGTCATGTGCATGTTCTTTCCTTTAAACTTTTGTTGCTATCTGGTGCTAGAATAATATCAACTCTCTTTTTCCATCAGGATATCGTGTTTGAAAAAAAGACTAATTAGTAAAGTCTTTTGCAGATTGTCAGGAAGAGAATTTGGAATAAATTCTTGTCTACAGTAATTAATTGAAATTGGGAGTGATACCGTATGTAAATGTGGTTTTCACCTAT
The DNA here is from genome assembly GCA_013400335.1 of Eurystomus gularis. NCBI lineage: Eukaryota > Metazoa > Chordata > Aves > Coraciiformes > Coraciidae > Eurystomus > Eurystomus gularis. The sequence goes on along the minus strand of VZZY01025703.1, from coordinate 47,088 downwards.
TAATTAGAAGTGTTAATTACTTTGATCAGAGACCTCATTATACCACTTTTGGGAAGCAATAAAAATAGGAAAAAAAGAAGAAAAAGAAAGATCTTGGAAAAAACCAGTTATTTTAGTATCAAGAGCCTTTGTTTTTTTTCTTGGTTGTCCTTATAGCATTACATAAAAGCTTTACTGGATTCAGATCTGAACTCCGGTGGAAGTTTATTTCATGCCTGAACCCTACTGAACCCAGAATAAATTTGTTCGATGTATATTCATGTTGTTTTGTTATTTCCCTTAGCAAAAGCAGCACATCAAATCATCTTAGAACTTATGGGGAGTGGCAGAGAGAATGGTCCTGCAGGGGAGCTGGGGTATCAGGGTCTTGTGATCTGTATTTAGTTCCTGCCAGCCAAAGTTTTCTTGTGAAATTTTACATTAGCTACTTAATATTTCTGTGCTTCAGTTTGCCTCCTGTGTAGAAAGATAACAATAGATTTCTCTCTTCTATTCATCTGACTTGTTGAGTTATAATAAAGGGACAAACACTACACACTGGCACAAGAAGCTCATACAGTGGGTCACAGCAGTCTTGTCTGGAGAAGGAGGGCAGGGCAGAGGGCTCTCTGTACAACATTGCATGCAAATGGAAAACAAGGCAGGAAGCTAAACAGACAACTATTTCATTAACTGTGCTAATGATATCTTAGTGAAGACTTAGATTGCCTTAATTTTTACATGTACAGTTGTACCTACCATGTAAAATCCTAGCACAGGCTAGCTATATGTGCGTATAAGCAGCCTTTCTAAAGCTGTAATTACCTACATCCATTTTTAGGTGCATCTATGTGGTGAATATTATTTATTAGGATGGGAGGAAGAAAAATATATATGTTCTATTACAAAAAAATAAAGAAAGTTTTTCTACACTTTTGTGTAGTCCTTCACAATACTGGAAACAATAACATATTTTTTATTTCAAATGAGTACTTGTTCTCTTCAGCTCCTACTGTAATACTTGTGTTATCTATGTCATCAATCACTTTAAAAAAAAAAAAAAATCTGTGCCTCCTCTTTATTCATCTTGTAAAGGTCTGTAGTCCTGGTCTGAATTTTAATGAGGTGATCTATGGACACTTGAAAGTTTGCTGAGTGCAGTCAATTGTAATGAAAGGGCTTTAATACAGCAGCAGAGGTGTTTAAACTCTATGGAATTTAATATTTCCTGGTACTCTGACATTAGACCAGACTTCAACTTCTTCTTTTTCTATTGTGATCACAGCAGTCAAGTTTCTATTTTCTGTTATTCTGAGACAGCCTAGAGGTGTACATATCTTTCCTAAAGCATATAAATGAGATATTTTTCTTAATTTGCCTGTCAAGTGGGAAATGTATGATCATGTTATGAAGGAGAAAAGGTAAAGACTCTGCATTTTATTTGTGAGTGAATTTGTATAGCAGGCTCAAAAATTAATGCCCAATACACAAATATCAGTAAAATTCCTTAAAGATACAAAGTTTGGAGTTTTTTTACCTCTACATGCAGTGTTTTATGTTATACGTGATCAGACAGAGCAAAACAACTGTCACTGCCAAACACCAGCTGCGTACCATTATACTGAATTTCATCAAACGTCCTTTAGTCATTAATTCTGTAATGTTCTGTAACAGTACTTCTAAACTACTAGATAGCAAATATGTGTCTAGGTTAAGATCACAAAATTGGATCACATTTAATGTGAAGAAGACTGGTCTCATAATTAGGGTTTGAGACCTCAAACAAATTCTTTGCCTTTCTTTGTCTTGATTGTCAACTAGTTGGAAGGGATCCTGAAATAGGTACTGAAGCAGAGGAGCTTAAATTAAAAAAATTAGTTTTCTATTTCAGTCAGCGGTCTCCAACTTTATGTAGCTTGCTAGCAACAGTACTTGGGAAGAAATGTGCTATGAGCAACATCTGACCTTGCTCTGCCTAAGTATATTTCAGCTTTACCAGCAACAGCTTTCATTGGCCTTTGGTGTTAGAGGATCTTGCAAAGAACTTATTGCCTATAAACTATAATAAGAGCCACTAATAAATTTAAATTTGTGTTGTGCTCATCTAACACTATGCCCTTTACAAACATGAGTGCAAAATCCCTGTTTTGGTATACACTAGACAAAAAGCACTAAAGAAATGACAGGTTTTTCAAAGATCAAGTTAATGATGAACAAAATTGAAGCACTCTTTTGGTGGAGCCTGGGAGACAGGAAGGTGAAAGTATTGAAGCAAAACTCAAGTAGATGTAATTAATGTCAAATCTTGATGCCTTATTGCCATGTAGTCCACCTGCTTAGAGTTTACCTCAAATATTTTACAGAATATACACCTCTTCCCTCAGATTTTTGCTCGTTTGAAGTTAGTGCAGATTTTATTATCTGCACTTAGTGTGGATGCAATATTTTACCACAATTTCTCCCAGTCTGTATTCTGTTTACACCTTCAATACAAACATATCTCTGAACAGTGCTTAAACACTTTTAACTATGCTTACGTTGGTTGTACCTGACCATATGTCTAAGTATTTTCCTGAAGGGGAAAACATATTGAACTGGGGGACATAAAATAAACTGGAAAATTGCTGTTGAATTAATAAGAAATATTGCCCACACCTTAAATACAGCCACTGTTTCCCTTGCTAAAAAAGCATATTTGTTTTGTTATGAAAAATACCAGATTTAAAGCCAAATATTTTGTTATTTTTATACACTGCAGATGAAGATGTTGTGGTACATGGCAGACTGCAGCTACAGAGGAATTTTAATTAGGCCAAATTTCATTATGTGCTTGCAGTTCACCTGGACAACCAAGCCAAGGCCTCTGTGTGCTTTGGAAAATGTCATGGGACCTGTAGGGCTTAAAGTAGCCAAGATCTTAATTTTGCAGGTCTTCCAAAGAATGTGTTCTCCTTCTGCTGCAGTAGCTGCAACTTCTGGGATGACAGCACATTTCTGTGTAACACTGGTAATTAACAAACACTGGCTCAAAGGGAGCAACAGTATCCATTAAAGGAATACTAGCAAATGTTGTATTAGTGGAGGAGCCCCAACACTACTCACACTTGCTTGAGTCAGTTTGAAAGAAAGGTTAAAAGAATTGTAACTAAACCCCTTGGCATATGCCAAATCATTTGATCAACACATTTTAAAGTTTTATTTAGTGTCTGGCAGCCATGTAGCTAATAAAAATATTTGCAATACCCAATGCACTCAGACAATTAATTTAATTCTTGGATCATTCAAAAAGAATAATTTGCTGGCCAGAAGGCAGGCCAATATTTCGTAATAGCTTCTTATTCCCGTTATAATTGTGTAAAGATGGTGCAATAGTTAGGATCACCCCTGAGGATTGTTTCCTCCTCTGCTCCTGGTTCTGCAACAAGCTTTGTCTCACACCCTCAGTTAGTCAGGCCTTGATGTACATAAACAATCACAGTGAGGCAGGACGGTAAGTCTGCTGCAGTGGGATGGTCTGTGCTTGTCTTATGCAAGCAGGGGGCTGTGCTGGAGCTACCGAGGGCTATTTAAACACGGGGAAACTGGAAGCCACATGGTCCACGTGGCTACAGCTCAAGGAAGCTATAGGCCTCACGCTGTTTGCTTAGGGTGTGCCAGCACCAGCGGGCAGCTCCCCAGTGGTGGGCAAGGGGTGGACTGTGAGCGGGCTTGTGACGGGGCAAGGGCAGAGCCAGTGCTGCCAGCCACAGAGCAGAGCAGCAGCAGCCATACCTGGGGACACCAGGTCAAGGTGCCCAGCCTGTGCAGAGTGCAGCAGACACAAGGGTAACTCAACAAAAGCATATGCAATAGTCAGGCAGGACACTGAAAAACTGAATAACTAGGTCAAAGAACAATGGTCTCCACCTGCCAGAAAAAGACTATGCTCCTGTCACCAACCAAAATGGATGTGGAAACCTAAACAGAGCTCCCACAGAAGGATGTGACTAGACAAGTCATAGGCTGCAGAGAATGCCGCAGCTTCTTGCTGGTAGCAGGGGGCAGCTCTGGGTACAGCTGTGTGCAGTGTGAGCACGTAGATGATATGCTCAGCCAAGTGGCACAACTACAAGATGAGGTTGAAAGGCTGCAAGCTGAAGTAGAAAGGCTTAGAAGCATTATGGACGCTGAAGTGGAGATAGACTGGTGGAGTCAGGCTCCGCCTTCTCTCTAATGCAAATGGGAGTACCTGCCAGAGAGCACCCGGGACCAGCGGGTCCCTGTATCTTGCCCCCCTCAAGTGGAAGGTTAATGTCTCAATGAAAGGGCTGAGTGGAAGCAAGTTCATGGCTGTGGCAGAAGGCAAGCACCCTCCCTGCCCGCCTTGCCTCCCCAGGTGTCTCTGAGAAATAGATACAAGGCCCTGCTGGAAGATGACCAGTCTAATGGGGATGTGGACAATGGGCACAACCAGAGGTCTTACCACAGTCAGATAGGCCTTCCAGCCATATAACAACCTCTTCCACAAGGAAGAAGAGAAGGGTTCTTGTTGTTGGAGACTCACTCCTAAAGGGAACAGAGGGCCCAATGTGTAAAGTTGACCTTCATTATAGGGAAGTCTGTAGTCTACCTTGAGCCAGAATCAGGGATATCACTGGGAAATTCCCCAACATGGTGCAGTGGACAGACTATTACCCACTTCTGATCTTCGAGACAGGTGAGGAGGAACCTGCATCCCATAGTCTGAGGGGAATGAAGAAAGACTTCCAGGCCTCGGGACGGGTGATGAAAGATTCTGGGGCACAACTTATTTTCTATTCCCTCTTTCCATTTTTGGGAGATTATATGGGATGGAATAGAAGGATCCTGTCCATAAATACCTGGCTTCATAACTGGTGCTACAGGCAGGGCTTTGAGTTCTTTGACCACAGCTGGTCACCAGACCTGACAGTAATGCATGGGAAAGGTTTATGTCGCAGGGGAAAAAAAGGGTTCTAGGGCAAGAATTAGCAGGGCCCATTCTTAGACCTTTAAACTAGATTTGAAGGGGGATGGGGTTGTAGCTGGGTTTGCACCAGTGGGGCAGTGCTCTGGTATTAAAGAAGACCAGAAGGCATCCCAGCCCCCCAGGGTGAAGTCAATGTACGCAGCTCTATCTCTGAAATGCCTGTACACAAATGCATGTAGCATCGGGAATAAACAAGAGGAGTTAGAAATCTGTGTGTGGTCTAGGGGTTATGATCTGGTGGCAATTACTGAAACATGGTGGGATAGCTCACATGACTGCAATGTGGTCATGGGTGGCTATGTCCTTTTTAGGAAAGACAGACCAGCAAGGCAAGGTGGTGGAGTTGCTCTTTATGTGAGAGAGCAACTAGAATGTATTGAGTTCTCTCCAGGGGCAGATGACGAGAGCAGTTGAGAGTTTGTGCATGTGAATTAAGGGGCAGGCTGGCATGGGTGATACTGTTGTGGGTGTCTATTACAGGCCACCTGATCAGGACGAGGAAGATTATGAGGCCTTCTACAGGCAGCTGACAGCAGCCTCACAATTACAGGCCCTGGTTCTCATTGGGGATTTTAACTACGCAGATATTTGCTGGATGACTTACTCAGCCATCCATTCTCAGTCCAGGAGGTTTCTCCAGTGCATTGGTGATAACTTCTTGATGCACATGGTGGATGAGCCGACTAGGAGAGGAGTGCTTCTGGATCTCATACTCACTAACAAGGAGGGTCTGATTGAAGCGGTGAAGGTTGAGGGCAGCCTTGGTTGCAGCGACCATGAGATGGAGTGGAGGTGGAGTCCAGGATCTTGTGTGGCAGGAACAGAATACCAAGGAGAATCACAACCCTGGACTTCAGTAGGGCCAACTTTGGCCTTTTCAAGCAATTGCTAGGGGAAATCCTGTGGGACAGGGTACTAGAAGTTAAAGGGGCCCAAGATAGTTGGTTAACATTCAAGGACCACTACTTCCAAGCTCAAGATCAGAGCATCCCAGCAGGTAGGAAATCAAGAAAGGGAGCCAGGAGACCTGCATGGTTAAATAGGGAACTTCTGGGCAAACTCAAGTGGAAGAAGAGATTCTACAGATCATGCAAGGAGGGGCTGGCCACATGGGAGGAATGTAAGACTGTTGTCAGCGAATGTAGGAAGGCAATTAGGAAAGCTAAGGCTTCCTTGGAATTAAACTGTGTGGAATTAATTCTGTGATTCTGTAAACCTTGCAAGAGAGGTCAAGGACAACAGAAAGGGCTTCTTCAAGTACATTGCAGATAAAACTAACACTAGAGGCAGTTTAGGCCCACCGATGGATGAGGTGGGGGCCCTGGTGACAGAAGACGCAAAAAAGGCAGAGTTACTGAATGCCTTCTTTGCCACTGCTTATACTGCTGGAGGCTATCCTGAGGAGCCCCAGACCCCTGAGGCCCCAGGGGAAGTCAAGATAAAGGAGGAGTTTGCCCTGATTGATGAGGACTGGGTTAGGGACAAATTAAGCAGTCTGGACATCCATAAGTCCATGGGTCCTGATGGGATGCACCCGCGGGCGCTGAGGGAGCTGGCGCAGGTCATTGCTAGGCCACTCTCCATCACCTTTGGTAAGTCGTGAGGAACAGGAGAGGTGCCGGAGGACTGGTGGAAAGCAAATGTCACTCTAGTCTTCAAAAAGTGAAAGAAGGAGGACCCAAGTAACTATAGGCTGGTCAGCCTCACCTCCATCCCTGGAAAGGTGATGGAACAACTTATCCTTGGTGGGGTCTTTAGATAAATCAAGGATAAGAGGGTCATTAGGAGCAGTCAGCATGGTTTTACTAGGGAAAAGTCATGTTTTACCAACCTGATAGCCTTGTATGAGGACATAACCAGATGGATAGATGATGGTAGAGCAGTGGATGTAGTTTATCTTGATTTCAGTAAAGCATTTGACACAGTCTCCCACAGCATCCTTGCAGATAAACTGAGGAAGTGTGGTCTGGAGGATCGGGTAGTGGGGTGGATAGAGAACTGGTTTAAGGAAAGAAGTCAGAGAGTTCTGGTCAATGG
>VZZY01025703.1:0-38217 GCA_013400335.1 Eurystomus gularis | reverse complement strand
ATCTATCCAGCCTGTCCAAATCCCTTTGCAGAGCCTTCCTACCCTCAAGCAGATCAACATTCCTGCTTAATTTCATGTCATCTGCATATTTACTGAGGGTGCATTTGATCCCCTCATCCAGGTCATTGATAAAGGTATTAAACAAGACCAGCCCCAGAACTGAGCCCTGGGGGACTCCGCATGTGATCGGCCACCAACTGTATTTGATTCCATTTACCACAACCCTCTGGGCTCTGCCATCCAGCCAGTTTTTAACCCACTGAAGAGTCCACCTGTGTATGCTGTGAGCCACCAGCTTGTTCAACAGCATGCTGTGGGAGATGTGTCAAATGCCTTCCTGAAGTCCAGGTAGACAACAGGAACCACCTTGCCCTCATCCATTAGGCGGGCCACCTGATTTTAGAAGGAGATCAGGTTGGTCAAACTGGACCTGTCCTTTGTGAACCCATGTTGGCTAGGCCTTATCCCTCGGTTGTCCCACACTTGCCACGTGAGCGCATCTAAGACGAACCTCTCCATAATCTTCCTCAGTACTGAGGTCAGGCTGACAGGCCTGTAGTTCCCTGGATCCTCCTTCCTGCCCTTCTTGTAGGTAGGTGTCACATTGGCAAGTTTCCAGTCATCCGGGACCTCCCCCATTAACCAGGATCGCTGATAAATGATAGAGAGTGGCTTGGCAAGTTCCTCCGCCAGCTCCCTCGGCACTCTCGGGTGGATCTATTATAGATGTATATTTATGGTTTTAGCCTACATAAATAAAACAGTTCCATGTGTCTATACCCAAATATATTGGAAGTTTAGATGCTAATTTTTGACCTTAACAAGTTTGTAAGCATTACAAACCAGCACGTACCCCTGTATTCAAATTTCGGTAGGCAAAAAGTCTCACTGAATCAGAAGACCTTTGCCTCTCTTGGATTTTAATGACTGTCAGCAGTTTTACTTCATCAGCAGACTGTGAACACTGTTTGTCAGATTTAAGACATAATGTACAATATTGCTGTGTCTGTGTCTGTTATGCAACTGGACAGCTTGACTTTGGTCTATACCAAGCTGAAAAAATCCAGTCATCAAGACTGCCTTCCCAGCCGGTACAAAAAAGCTCTTTTTACTATCTTTTCCACTTTGTCCAACTCCTTGCCTTTCATAAGGTCTTAGAAAACTCTATCTGCATCTCAAAAGGACTATAAAGACAAGAAAAGATAGCTTGCACAGATTAAAATTCCACTATGAGACCTTCATTTGCCTTTTCTTTAATAAGTTTGTGTTTTCATTTTGTAGTTATTAATATTCAGTGGGGTTTTTTTTTTGTTAATAACACATGAATAAGTGGGGAATGTCAACATCAGAAGATATTATCTAAAATAGGCAATCAAGCTATTTTAATATGGGTTGTAATCATTAAGACAACCACAAAGTTATGAGAAAATAGAAACTTCATTTAGATGTTTCTGCCTCCATACTCAGTGGCCAAGGACAAACCTGAAGGATTTCTGAAGGATAGTCTGGAGATCTATACCTAAAAATTATGGGGTCATTTGAATTTTTTTGCAAGGCCATCAGCACATGTAATCTGTAGATGAAATGTCCAGATGCATCTCCAAAGTCCTCATGGCTTCTGCTGTTTTTCCTGTAGGTATATGGGGACAGAGATGTGCGTTACACCTAAGGGAATGCTCCCTCCTCCAAGCAATTTGTCAGAAACAGTTTTCTGTGGAAAATCAAGTGAAACATTGTCGCTAGGAAATACAGTCAGAAGCAGGACAGTTTAATTACCTTTGGCAAAACATGCCCTAGAAGGACTCTACTGATGTTTTTGACACTTCAGTTTTGTAAAAGGAGGAAAAGTTTTATTGACACAAGTAGATAAATATATGAGTATGTGGATGTTGGAAGTCACACTCCTACCTTACAGAAAAATTGTGGTGGTTAGAAAATAAAGATTAATTTAGGAAGTTTTGATATTTTTCTAGAAATGCTTTTAGTTTTTGTCCTGGTTTGAGTTAGAACCAAACCAATTTTGTTCCGTGATTTTACTTTTCATCTGGGTCTCTGCTAACTAACTGCACTTCCTGAAGCTAACAGCATGTTTTTGCAGACAGCATCTGCTTCTAGCAGTGATAACTCTTGATGTTTAGAGCTACTACCAAGGATTGGTGTGCAGAACAAGGTCACTGCTAACCCTTGTGTACCACATAGTGGGGTGCAGAAAGTGAAAGGCCGCACCTAGGAGCTGCCAGGACAGGTGACCCTAAACAGACCAGCAATGTATTCCATCCCATATACGTCATATTCAGTATAAAGCTGAGGGATCACGAGTGTCTTGACCCTTCCTGTTGGTCCTTCTGCTGGCCTCCTTCACTTTTCTTGGGGCCTTCTTGCCTTCTGGACCTTCCCTTGCCTTCAGCCTTCATTCTTCTTGACCCTGCCTTTGATCCTATTTGTGCGTTCCTGAACCCAGCTCCTGACCCCGTTTCCCATCAGGTGCTGAGCCCAGTCAGGGACTTTGCCAGTGCCTACTCCACAGCTTCAGTGGTGATGATGACGTAATTGCCATCGGGGGAGGTTGGGTTTGATACTGGTTTTGTCTATATTCCTTTTAATTATTATAATCTTAATTAAAGCTGTTTTAGCTTTCTAATCCAGAAGCCCCTCTCTCATTCCCTTCCTCTCCCATTTGGGAGGGGAGGGGGCCAACAGTGATCCATAAGTCTCTCTCCCTTATTCTCTTTTTGTTCCTGTGGGCAGGAAAGAGGGGTTAACAGAGAGCATCTGTTGTAGGTCTAGTGGATTGAACCTAAAGCTCAACACATTTGTAAAACAAGGTCACTTATAAGGTTATGTTGCACCTCTAACAAAGCATTAAGAAGCAATAAGTAAATAAAAAAGTTAATCTAAAATAACAACACAGAATTATAGAACAGTTTGGGTGGGAAGGGACCTCTGGAGATCGTCTATTCCAACCCATCAATAAAAGATGCAAGTATTCAATGTTCTAATTAGTTAAATAAATCTAGACTAGGAAATTTTAAATAAGTAAATACATAAAATAGAAAATGTAAGATGCAAAAGATACGTAAGAAGGAGGCATGCCCTCTGCATTCCCTGACATAGCATTTATTAATACCAGGACATCCACTTTGCCAGGCTGTTTTATGCATAGAGACAATTAAGAAGTTACTAACCAGTTTTGTCTATTGCCATGTGTTATACCTGTTTAAATATAGGTATTTTATGCCTTACATTCTGTTCTGATAAGCCTGAGATTTCCACGACAAATCTTCCAGTGTCCGATTAGAGATGTTCCTAACAATGTAGCATTTTTGTTCAGTCCTGTTCAATCTGAATGGAACTTCGCAATAAGTATTATGAAGTTATTCATAGCCTTCATACTTCATTCTGGCATGTTATCGCCAGATCTGAAATTACACTTCCAAATCCCATGACTTGCCTTATCAGCTATAAATATGTAAAATGAAATAATATGATTAATTATGTTTTCTGTAACATAAGGAAATAATTATTATAGTACATTGATCATAGCCTCTGTTAGATCTGCCACCTTTTTACTGAAGACAAATGATAGAACTTACTTGTATCTTTGCTGAGATTATAAATTGTAGTTTTTCCCAACCTGATAACAACCACAAGAGGCTTATTAAATTTCTGTCACATTGGCTATTCAACTTACTTAGTCACAGGGTCACCTTTTTGATTTTGATACAAATGTCACATCATTATATTTTTTCAAAATATGAAACCTTTACTGAAGGAGGAAAAAATAAATTATATCTATTTTAGAGACATTAAATCCCAATGGAGAGATCATGTTGCTTTGTCATCAAGTCTAACACTTATTCTTTGCAGTTTTAGGTATTAAAAGTTTGAAGAATATCTAATATATTATTGTGATGGTTACAAGTACTGTGTTAATCATCCTAATGACTTCAGTTCCCTAAAAACCACACCTCTAGAGTACCAGAAAAGCCTTCTCACTGATTCCTGTTTTGTGTTTGAATACATTCTTTGCTCTGTATATACATCTGCAAAATTGTTGTATTATTTCTTTGCATATATTGCTCAAATAACTGCGTACGGCAATGAAAACTCCCATGTCCACAAGATACTTTTATTTCTCTCCATTCTGGGCCTAAAATAATTTTAATCTGTGTGTTAATATCAGAGCCAAAGGGAAAAATCCAGAGGGATTTTTTTTCTGCCTAGATCTATCAGAGATACTTATCTTTGGATAAAGTAAGTTGCCATCTGGATATACTTACTCTTCTCCACTGATTATCAAGGAAGCTTAAATAGATAGCACAGATTTATAAGTCTAGCCTTTAGATGCATAAATTAGGAAAAAAACCCCTATTTTCTTCTGGATGCCTTCTCAGTCTGCTGCTTACCACTTGGTCCAGTTTATATAAAAGCTAGGGAAAGGTTTAGACTTCAGGAATTCTAGACATCTCCTTCTGAACCCAGACAGGCAAAGCAATGTTTTGCTTAGCTAAGAGATCGTATTGTATGGGTGTTTGCCTGTTTGTTCCTTCAGTAGGTGTACTGGGTTTGGCTGGGATGGAGACAATTTTCCTAGTAAATCTGTTACCTTGTGGGCCAATTTATTTCATGGGTGCTGCAGGAGTAGGTGTCTCAAGAAAGATTTAGTGGAAAGTTCAAGGCAAAGAAGGAGCCCTCAGAAAAATCCCAGCTCTTTGTGGGGTGTCTCCAGTGCAAATTTGTCCCTACATAAACATTAGATAACCCACAGAGGTCCTTGAAGAAATGCTTTCTGAATGCCTCAGACATTGGAATCTTCAGCGGTAAGCTCACAATTCAACAGCAGTCAACTGTGAAGCAGGCATCCAACACAGACATGGATATTTTTTGTGCCGGCAACCATCGAACCACTTGTTTTGATGATAACAGGGTAATCTAGCTTTGATTCAGCTCTGCTGTAGGAACCATAGAGGTTTTTTCCATATAGGGAAGAACATACTGTTCGTGGAAATTTTCATCATGTTAGATGTCAACATTTTTCTCTGGGAATATATTTGTATGCACCTGAACTAAAGATGTTTTAAACAGTCTGCTTCTGTTGTGAAAAACAGAAAACCTTTTCTTTATGTCATAAAAATCTTACAGATACTCTAGGAACTTGATAGTTATAGTTTGGTCCAGACACAGATCACTGTTACACTTAACCCAAGTGCTGTGCTTTTCACACAGCTGACCCTTTAATTTTTCAAAGAATAATTGTAATTTTTAGATTAAAACCCCAATTTTCATAATTTTAAGTTCCAAGTGGAAAGTTAAAATAGTATTTTTGACTGGTTATAAAATCTTCCATAATGGATACTCGACATAAAAAAAAGGTTGTTTATAATGTCGATGTCATAGTATTATTTAAATTCACATGTTTATATTGATGCTTTGGGAAGCAGTTTACATATTATCAAGCATATCACAAATAGTGATAACCTTATATTGTAATTTCTGGATACATTAATGTGTAGTCTGGCATTATCTTTATTTTCAAAGTAATTATAATATATAGTAGTCCTAAGCCCTGAGTATATACATTTAAGAAGAGATTGCTGACAATTTGACTATGCACTGGGCTTGGCTAGGATAGAACTCTTTTTATTCATAGCAGCTCAGATGGTGTTTTGGTTTAGATTTTTAACTAGAACAGTAGTGATAACACACTAATGTTCTAGCTTTTGCTGAACAGTGTCTAAACAGCAACAAGGCCTTCTCTGGTTCCCATTCTGCCCCCCACATGAATAGACTAAGGGCTTCGCAGTAGTTTGTGAGGAGGCACAACCTGGCAGGTGACCGTAACTAACCAAAGATATATTCCTTACCATGTAAGTAAGAGGTGCTGGAGTGGGTGCAGAGAAGGGCAACAAAGCTGATGAGGGGTCTGGAGAATATGTCATATGAGGAACACCTGAGGGAACCGGGATTATTTATCTTGGAGAAGAGGAGACTGAGAGGAGACCTCATTGCTCTCTACAACTACCTAAAAGGAGGTTGTAGGGAGGCAGATGCTGGTCTCTTCTCCCAAGTAACTAATGATAGGACAAGAGGTAATGGCCTCAAGTTGCACCAGGAGAGGCTTAGATTGGGTATCAGGAGGAAGTTCTTTACTGAAAGAGTGATTAGCCATTGGAACAGGCTGCCCAGGGAAGTGGTGGAGTCACCATTCCTGGAGGTGTTAATAAAACTGGTAGATGTGGTGTTTTGAGACATGGTTTAAGGGGTTAGGGAGAGTTTCGATGAAGGTTGGATTAGATGATCCTAGAGGTCTTCTTCAACCTAAATGATGCAATGATTCTATAATTCTATAAATCATGCTCAGCAATTAAAGGGAAAAGAGGTGGGTTTAGGGAGGTTAGCCATCTTTTCTTGGGAACTGGTTGTGCATTGATTTACCCGTAGGAGATCATAGAATCACAGAATGGTAGGGGTCAGAAGGGACCTCTAGAGATCACCTAGTCCAATCTGCCTGTCAAAGCAGGCAGGACACACAGGAATGTGTCTAGGCAGGTTTTGAAAGCCTCCAGTGAAGGAGACTCCACAACTCTCTGGGCAGCCTGTTCCAGTGCTCCATCACCCTCAGAGTAAAGAAGTTTCTTCTCATGTTGAGGTGGAACTTCCTGTGTTCCGATTTTTTGCCTGTTGCCCCTCATCCTATCACCAGGCACCACTGAAAAGAGACTGGCCCCACCTTCTTGACACCCATCCTTCAGCTATGTATAATAATTTGTAAGATCCCCTCCTCAGTCTTCTCTTCTCCAGGCTAAACAGCACCAGGTCTCTCAGCCTTTCCTCGTAAGAGAGATGTTCCTGTCACCTAATCATCCTCATAGTCCTCCGTTGTACTCTCTCCAGTATTTTCCTGTCTCTCTTGAACTGGAGTGCCCAGAACTGGACACAGTACTCCAGATGTGGCCTTACCACATTCTCTCCTGTCCTATCCTGTCCTCTCCTCTCCTCCCAACCTCTCCCCTCCCATACTGAGAAAGATCTGTCTGACAGGTAAGATGAAGAGCCCTCCAGGAGTGTCTCATTACCTTCACTGGCAATGGAAAGATCTATCGTATTCTTGCTTAAACTATATGCTAACTTTTAGACACTAAACTCTCAGTGAGAGGAAAATCTTAAGAGTTCTGCCTCTCTCAGGCAGCTGACTGGTTGATTAAGTACCTAATTACCTTTGAAGTTCTGCTTCTTGCGTCTTGGAGTTTCTACAGATAAAATGTTTCTGGAAAAAATTGTTTTCCAGTACTGCATAAAGGAATGACTATTTTCCATCAATTTATAAACTTATCAGCATGCATGAATAATTAATTTTTCATGCTGCTTTTCTTATGTAAGAACTTTCTATCACTTGGTACTGTTGACTTAAAAACTAAACAAATCATACACACCTTATGGCTCGATGTATAGGCATAAACATTATGTACATTAGCAGCAACAGAAATCACATTCCCTCAGACAAGTGATTCTACACCTAGAGTATTTTGACATTAATTCCAAGAGAACTCTTCAAGCTCTGCCCAATGGGGGATGCCGTTGTTTTGGTTTTTTTTTTTGTCTGGTTCTGAAATCCACTGTAGTGAACCAAGGTCTTAAAAAGGTATATTATGCATTCTGCTTGGAACATGAGACAAACTAAAGACATATTGTTATCTACTTGGCTTTCCCTGCAACTTTGAACTTTTTGATATTACCAAGAGCAAGATCATTTTTGCTGCCTGGATGTTTTTCATGTAATAGTAAAATCTGGTTTCTGTGATGACATATTATGGTCTTTTTTCTGAGAAAAGATGGACAGGCAACGTTAATCTATTTTTTTAAATTACATATCCCACGGCTTCCGTAACTCAGCATGCACCAGAACTGCATGTCTAATGGCATAGCTCTGTCCCAAACACTGAAGAAAATCCTCCTTTTCTGGCAACAGTACTTCACACAGTACTCAAGGCGAGGTCACACCAACACTAAATACAGCTGGATAATCACCTCTCTTTACTGTCTGGTTATGCTGTGTTTAAAGCACCCCAGAATGTAGCTGCAGACCTTCCCAGACTCCCAACACTGGTAGGTGGTCGAGAGGGGTTCTGCTGTAACTTCTGCTGGGTACTTCAGTACTCAGATTAATCTCATCAGGCCCCATGAACTTAGGAATTTTTAGCTAATACAACCAGTCCCTTAGAATTTCAGCATCCATTAATGAAATATCATTGTTCCTGAAGTCACGATCCTCCAAGGCAGAGGACTGAGTGGACTGCAGTCTATCAATATTATTGAAGATTGAGGCAAGAAAATCCATAGAATGCTTTAAGGACAGCCTAAAAATATATTGTAAAGCTTATGGAATCTCCTAGATCTGCCAGGAGGTGCAACACAGAAGTTAAAGAATAATAAAAGAGTATCATTCTATTATCATTTTCTCTTTATTCATCATACAGATGTATGCTACATTTTTTATCATGAATTAGTATTTATAAGGTGTTTGTTTGTCTATTGGATTCTCAGAAGGTATTTATTATAAAGTATTTATAAATTAAATTTAAAAGTATGAACGTATGTTTTAAAAGTTGAACTCTTCTGTGTCTCATCAGAAAACCAATTACTATCTTGCAAGGTGTTCAAGAAAGATAAAAATCCTTGAAAAGGAAGTAGAATTAGTGCATATTTTTCCAGTTATATATATGACTTTTGTATTGAAATCTTGTGGTAATAATACCTGCAAAGGAAACAATGCTCTAGCATTCACATTTGTACCAAATTCTTACGCTGATTATAGATTACCTAGGCATTACCCTTATGTTACATCCTGTAGCATATGTTGCTGTGTTAATATAGAAAAAAATATTTGCTTGACTTTTCAAACACTTTACAAAATATGTTATCTTAGAATGAGAATATTGTTTGCTAAATACTAATCTTTCTTGTTTTGCTTGAAAAGCTGCATTTTTAGTAGTTTTTTTCACTTAAAAAGCAACTTGTTTTCATTTAATTTGTCTCCACTAATCTGTTGCTGCTAGAGATTACATTTTGATTGATTGCTTCCTTACACTCAAATGCATGCTATCACGAGACAAAGCTTCCGCAGCAAGTAAAGAACATTTTATATAGCCTTTTCAAACTAAAAAGAACTATTAATTGGTTATACCAAAACCAGGAAATTTTGTGGCTATAATAGAAGCAATAGAGAGAAATCTATCTCAAGTCATGGGTTTGAAAGTTATAACCATCTTCATTGGTAGATGATGCAAATCCCCCTGATTATTTTATCCTCCAACTAATATCACAAAAGTCTTTCTATAAGTGCAGGTATTGGTGAAAATAAGAGTTAGGGAGTGCTGTCTGAAAATATAAGAGAAAATAAAAAGAAAAAAATAAAGAAAGGTTTCTTTCAGATAATTTACTAACAATTCTTTCTCTTTTGTTCAGAAAATTTTGTCTGCAGCAATATAAGACAGTTGTTCTAAGAGAAATACCAAGTGTGTAAGAGAAGGGAGAGTCCGCTTACTTTAGTTCACAGTCCCGTGCACAGATGCTTATGTTCTTCAAGCATCCACTATTAGTTTTTACTCTTTGGCAGCAATCTCCCTTTCCTGACAGGGAAGTCGCGGCTTGAGCTGTTTGCAATCTGCTGGCCTGCACTGGGAGCTTGTCAGAGACCCAGTGGAATTGACTTTGTAAAATCAGTTCTTAAAATTAAGACCTGATGCCCTGGGAAAGTGAGCTACAAATTTTCTGGGCAAAGCAAACTGTCACATTAGTCCTAGCTGGCACAGCATAAGGTCCTTTGTCGTTTCTGCATAGTGTCCTCTTCTGTTTAGCTGGAGACCCTGTGCACCCTCAGTCTCTACAACAAATAGGGGAACACAGTATGGCTCCAAATCTCCTGTCTGGTCTGTCCTTTGACTCACTAGAAACAGTCAGTCAGCCTCCTCAGGAACTATACTGAGTTCATCAAGCCTATTTTAACAGCATGAGTTGTGATGCTAGTCTGTGTCTCAGCTGAAGCAATTGGACAAGTAACCGCTTTCCAAATAACTTGGAGTGAGACCAAATGTTACAACATTTGATTCAACTTCAATAACTAAAAGTCTTTTGAGTCTAAAAAATGTTGATAATTCTCAAGTTAAATGTATAAAACCTATATATAATCCTTTCCCAGCCCAGATACTGGATTGTCTTTTCTTCTTATAAATGGAAGAATTATCACTGTAAGACCTAATTCTTCCCAGGTTTTATGCATGTTTGCAGTGTGTGTAGAAGGGACTATATTTCCCATCATCACTCAGGTTCTTCTTCTCTCTTTCTTTTCCAGTCCCACACATTTTGTCAGTGTGTCCTGGTTTGGCCAGGACAGGGTTAACTCTGTGTGGAGCCAGGTAATTCTATACCATGCTGACGTCATGCCCCGGGGACAGTTCTGGGGAGGGGCCAGTTCCGTTGGGGGCGGTTCAGTTGGAGTTCAGTTCGCTTTGGACTTCGCTCGGGTTCGGTCCCTCGCTGTTGTTCTCTGGTATTGTTTTTTGTATTGCTCTTTTTTTACTGTTAATATTGTTCTTGCTAACTGCAAAGTTCCCATTATATGTTATTTTCTTTTATATATATATATAAAACCTTCCTTATCTCAACTCAAAAAGGCACTTTTAAACCTTTATTTTTCTTCCCTGTCTGCGGCCCGCGGCACAGGGGAGGGGGCGGGGAGAAGCGGCCAGCCGCGCGGCTCAGCTACCCCACAGCTCTTACTAAACCAACACACAGTGGTAGAAAGTAGAAAAAATAGAGCCACAGCAACCTGATATGTACAAGGACTGTGAAACAATCTTTGCATATTCCTCTATGGCTGGCACTGCAAAAAGGTATGGATGAGCAGAGAATCATATCAGTGTTTCATCTGTGTACCTCAAGAACCACTGGAAGAATATGAGAGCAAAAGAACTCACAAAAATATGGTAATCAATGCACTGCCTCCACTTGCACTGTCAGCATTCTGATCTTCCAAGGCAGAAACATCCAAACACTCCCTTCAACAATGCAGAGGGAATGAAAACTCAATGCAACTCACATGTAAACAATGTTTCTTGCCTTCCTGTCAGATTTGCTCAAATATTTTCAGCAGATGGGCTCCCAGCAGCTGGGTTACAAGGGTAAGTTTTATTGTTTGTTCTGGGAGAAAAAATATGACAAGTATATTTCTAACGTGAGATCATGTTTTCTTGGGACCCTGCCTAAACAGTAAAGCTTTTGGGGTTAATATAAACTGGCCTTTAGCCTTCCAAAGGACTTGTAATATCAGGGGTCTTTTGTTGTCTCATCTGTTATGGACTCACAGATCTCTCTTTTTCCAAGAGTATGAAATGTACCTTTAAATTTGAAAAGAAGAAATTACAATTTTTCCCCTCAGCAGTGTTGCTCATTTCGTGTGATGTTTAATTTTGCAGTGCTTGTCAGAGTGACTTGTTTTAAGACACTGAATGCACTGTCCAAGCAACCTGAAAAATTTGACTGAGATTATAATAATTCTCTTGGTACAAAGGTTGATGCAGAAACTCTCAAGGCAATTAGAAATTCAGTTTTGCCAATCTAATGTTTAATTCTTTCTCATGTTTTTTTTAATAAACAAGAGCCAGAAATATGAGGTGAGAAATTGAAGTACTTTTTACTATTCCACAGGCACACAGCCTACTTGGTTGAGAAAAAATGACTTATCCACTCTGAAATGTTTAATGTCAAGCCTTATGTTATGTTTTTCTCTCAGGTACGTCACTTGAACAAACAGACCTAGTGCTTATTCTGCTTCTGAGCTGTGATTTCTGGGTAGTTTGTAACACTCATGGGTTTGCAGGAAATTGTAGGTGGGACCCAGTCACCTTCCACAGGTCTCTAATACTTATGTAAGTTTTTGGTCCATAGTAAAATAGTCTTCCTGAAAGAATGTTTAAAGTCTTTTTACTGTTGGTTGAGAAGTACGTTCATCTTTGAAAGCTTTCAGAGTAGCTGTTTACTTGCTTGAGTTGAACTTTCTAGGTTAATGAGAAAATTTTTACTGTTATGAGACTTCAAAGACACCTCCAAAGACTGTCTCCATTTATGCTTTCCTATTACTTGATCTAGCTTTAGAAACAATTGATATTTTCCATTCCAAGTATCTCCTTTCAAGTCTCAAATCTCTTGCAGTTGTGGCAAAACACAAGAGAGTTTGTTAACTCTGTTTGGCCAAGGAAAAATCCATGAACCTCTTCATAGCCAACCATTCTTCTATAAACATAATTGTCAATGCATTAATTTCAAATGTGGTCACCTGTAAATGTAGAATTCAGCAAAGTATTCACCAAAAATACAAATAGGTGGTGTTTAGAAATCTCTTTCAATTAGATAAGCTGGCAGTCACAACAACCATTTATCTCTCAATATGGGCTAAATCTTAGTAATGCTGCTAATTTATTTTGCAAGAGAAAAAGTGCTGTAATCTTTATATCTTATAGCCATCTTTACTCACTTCTTGCTTAAAATAAAATGTCAAAACAAGAAAACACCATAAAAATTAAAAGCAGTAAATAAAATCATTTAAGCTAACCAAGTCTAAGTCACATCATTTGAGAACTTTCTATAGGAGGAGAATGGACATTTCTAGAGATTAAATAAGCAGCTAAGACAAATGGTATGAATCTCACTGCAGAGCTACATCTATTTCTCCATGTTCTATAAGAAAGGCCTTATTATCCCAGAAAAATATTTCTTAGACAGGGTTTTTAAGTGAGAGGAGTCCTTCTCAACCAGTTTAAAACCTCTAGGATGTGTATTTTTGTTCTCATAACATGAAATCCAAAGCCAGCTTCTTTTCTTCTATGGTATAAGGTACTGCTTCAATATGTTGCAGTACACAAACTAAGTTAACAGCTATTGTGTCAAAAGTGTCAAAAGTTTTGTTTTGTTTTTTTCCCACAGGAAAATAGTACGAAAAAAATGAGCATGGGAAAGAATTTAGAACTTCAAACACCCGAATATGATTTGCTGATGATATCTTAAAACAAAAAAATTACAAAAATATTTCCTTAAATTGGAATACTACTTACTAACATTTATGTTTTCAATCAACAATTACTTATAACAGTAATAGAGTACTTAAATGCTAAAATCAAGCACCTGGATATGAAAATACAGGGAAGAGAAAGTATTAGAGATAGAATTTGCAGGATTAACCACATGTTCCCAGCTAAACCCTAAAGGCAGTTGAAGAAATGTGTACCTCCTTAATGAGAACAGACATATAAGAATATTATTTTCATTAGTAACTTCAAAAAAGGCTTTTTAATAATTATACTCTCCTACAATTTGCATACAAAGCTGATACTTGAGTCTGAGAGCTAGCCAATATTTTGATTAGCTGCTGCCACATTTCAGCATGAGAAGCTCTTTACATATTGACTGAGCAAAATAATCTAATGAAAACATAATCATATCTTAAGTGGTAAAGGTCTTTCTTCTGCTGTGTGCTGGATTTATTTAGACATGCCATTTGCTCTATCTTTTTAATAACATTTGGAAGTCAAAGGATAGCTGTTGATGTTTGCCAGCCTTTCAGTTCCTTCATGTTAGCAAACTCTCATAAATCTGAAGATTCACTTCGCTTTTTACCATTTTATACTTTAGCATAAAATCATTTTGATATCTTGATTTACAACATGTGTAAAACTTATGGTTGCAGATATATTATCAATACTCCATTAATATCTATCTTTCTCAGGTTTACAGACTCTTTAAAAAGACTTTGTCAAAGATTCATTTTGAGATCGGTATATACACTTACTTTTAATAATGATGTCTTATTCTTTTTCTGTGTTCGATTTTGTGTTAAGGATCTTTAAAAAATTATAAGCTCTTAGGTATTTCAAGAGAGGTAAATGCAGAAAAAAAAGAGCATGGGTTGACTGAAAACTGTATTTTTATTGAAGAAATTATTTTAGAAATTAAGCATTCCACTTAAACAATTGTCAACTTTTTGTGAGTTTGAAAATTATAAAGAATATTTCTGAATCATTATTTTTTTAAACCCTTTCATCCCTTGTTTAGGAGAAAACAAAGGTAAGAAAAAAGAGACCAAAATGGAATTGGGAAAAGAGAGATCCAAGAAGGATTCTCCCAAACCATAAACCAAACATATTTGTTATTTCTGTTTCACTTTTAAAGCTGATAAATGAAAATTAAAATTTAACCCACATTTTCAAAAATATTTTTTAGTAGGGAATTTCACAGAGAGAAATAGAAGGGAATTCCAGCATTGACTTGTTATGGCTTCGGTTAACTTTGGTTTCCTTCCTTGGAAGGACTTAGTGGCATAACACCCTTTCTACTACGGGTTTAAACCTCCTCTTCTGAAAAAGTCTGGTTTCTGAAGAAAGTATTTGCAGTTTTACATCTGAATTCATGTTTTCTTACAATATCCTTCTAAGGACAAAATGTTGGCACTGGTATGTTTTCCTAGAATGTATCACTGAGAAATTTTTGCCAAATTTTAAAATATGGGCATCTTTCCATAATCCTATCACACAGCTAATTTCTTTCAATTTATTTAACCCAGTATTAGTCACAAGTAAACTAACAAATAAGGAAGAAGCCTTATGTGCTCTTTAGCTTCTCTCCCAGTCATTAAGCACATTTTGGAAATAGTGGTTAAGGACCAAATCAGAAATTAAATGCCCTGAGAGGAATAAGCTTTTTAACCTCATTGTCACAACAGATCATTATGACCTTCTTGAGCCACCACAACCCAATTTACCATAGATCTGTTCTCTACCTATTCATTGTCTTCTTTCTAGGGACCTTGATTAATAGCGGCTGAAGTTTTAGACACCATTTCAGACACTTTTTAAAACAGACTGGGTATTCTGCATCCTAGTCACTCCATAAATTCTTATGGTAAATATTTAAATGTATACAGTACTTGTTTATATAAGACATAATGACTTCAAATTGGGCTGATTAGATATGCCTGACTGAATGTACGTTAATAATTTACTTCTCATCAATTTGTTCCAGTGCCTAGAGGGCTCTGAGAACATTAAAAAAAATAATAATCCTGAAATGTTAATCAGGAAGCAACGCAATTTATTTCAACAATGCATGTTAGTTAAAAAAAAAACCATAACATAATAGATTCACCTAGCCACAGATTCAAAAAGAAAAGAACCAAATAATTTGAGACGGGGCTTCTATGCAAAGTGTAGGTCAACTTCAGAAGAAAGAGGAAATAAGTGGGTATTACATTTTTATATAACACTCTGAGTTGGATTTGACCTAGAGTTTTTGGACAAAGGCTTTTGTGATTTCTGGTGAGCTTGACATATACAAAAGGAATACAACAAAGACCTTCTCAAATCCTTACTTGAAAAAAAAAAAATTAATCTTCAATTAAAGATTTTCCTTCCTGCAACATGTATTGCTGATCTTATTAATTTTGCCATTCTGAGTAAGCCACATTAGAAACTTTAAAATATATTTTTAGACAGAATTCCTTCATGTTAACATCAATGTGGACTAAAAATTTCAAATAAAACATCATGTGGTTCCTTACAAAAATTCTTTGCTGCTCAGCCATACCAATCTTGCAAACTATGTGTCTAAAATGAGGATGTTTTCAGAGACTGCTGATGGAAGTCTAATTTTCCAATAAGCATGAAAGAACAACAAAAGATATTTGAATAATAATGTCAGTGTTTTCTTCCTTGCCAAGTCTTGTGGGATTTATCTCCCCATGAAGCCACCTGAAAGCATGATTCAGCAACCCATACAGTTGCTTTGTGTCACTTGCTCTATATCAGGTAGATCACCTGGCTTCCAGCTGATTTCCCACAAGTCCTGTGTCATATACCAGTCCCATCCAGATAGCTCTCACATCCTAGGGCATTTCATGTGGCATTACAGATGAGTCTTTGGACAACTAGGAAAAGACGTCAGTATTCACAAGTGATTTGTCAATGGTCAATACAGCTAATGGGGTCAGTGAGTATTTCAGCCAACCAGCTGCAAGAGGCTCAATTGAACTGCTGTAAAATACTCACCTCCCAGAGGCTGGATGCATGGAGGGTCTGAATCCTACTGGGAGTCTGCTGAAGGCCCAGAGAGATGCTGTAAAATATTTATAATATCATTAAGCTCGTATGTTGAAGTAGAGAGTTTAGTTTAACACAGCTAAACAGAGGTGTCAAAATGTCAGTGTTCACAAATGTGCCAAGTGTCTGGAGAGGAGGCTGGTTCCACATGAAGGCATTAAAGGCCATTTTAGGTGCTCCAGAGTATCTGAGATAGCTTGTGGGTTAGCAAATTTCTCTCCACAGCAAGCTTGACTCTAACCTCTTCCATCTTACATGTAAAAAGGGGTGAT
Source organism: Eurystomus gularis (assembly GCA_013400335.1). NCBI lineage: Eukaryota > Metazoa > Chordata > Aves > Coraciiformes > Coraciidae > Eurystomus > Eurystomus gularis. The sequence continues at coordinate 21,800 of VZZY01025703.1, read as the reverse complement.
GAGATTTATCGTCCCTACTCCTAGTTCTCCTTTTGTAGCCACTAGAAGAGTACCTGAGAGTACTCTACATTTAAGACCAGTGAGAAACCAGTTCCCATGTAATGCCAAAGACTTACATCTGTATTGCTAATAAGACACTGCACAAAGCTGCCTCCTTGACTATGAATAACTGCTGAAGAAACTGAGCACTGAGACAACGTGCTGTTAAGGAAACTTTCCTGTTCTTGTTGGCTTAAACCTGTTGATTATTGGCCATTTCCCAGCCCCAGGGTTAGAATACATGACTACAGTTCAACAAGTTTGAGTTTGTCACAAAAACTGAATTTTGGCATGTTTTGTGTGAAATGTGAAGAGAACAGAGTCAATTGTGAAAATGTTTCATCACCTACTACAGTTGCCAGTTTTTCTTGTCCTTTTACTACAAACCTCCTTTGCAGAGGTGCCTGCAGCCTTGACTATCCCAACTTTGTGTTAAAGTAAAACCACCCCAAAAGTAAAACCACCCAGCAACCCTCCTGGGAATTCTCTCTTTCCTCAACATGTAAATCTGATGCCTCTTTGGACCTTTAGCCAGCTCAAAAGCTCTTCATCTTCCTTTCACTGATGTGAAGGAAAGAATAATAACTAGAGACCCTGCCTTCATGAAGTACTCAGCTCCCATACAGGAGTGGGTTTTATCTGCTTTTTTCTGATGCAGAAAGGCTGAAAGATTTGAGAGTGGGTCTGGAGCAGCCTGGTTGGAGCAGACTGACTGTTCATACAGTTCTCATGATTAACTTCAGTGGCTCTTGGAGTTCATGGTGTTGGTTTTTTTCGAAGTGTTTTGCTAAGATATATAAAGGGAGCAACCTCTCTCCAGTGTCCACTAAGGAATTCAGTTTTGCTGTCATGCAATAAACTGTTGAGCTATCCAAGTATAAAGCATTATGCACAGCACACTTTTCATCACTGAATTTTGTCCCTCTCCATCCTTCCTTTCTTCCCCATTGCCCACAGTTCCCTAGAAAGGAACAAATTAGCTCTTCAACCAAGTACCATGGAAAAACAATTTTAATGGCACTACTGAAGTGCCTGGTTTTACATTACAAATTAGTTGCCTCAGATTTATTTTTGTTGTTTTTTATTTTTCAAAGCAAAATGTCTTTATTGAAAATTTCCTGCATTTTCAGCATATTAAATACTTATTTCTCTCTCCATGACACTTTTATTTTAATTTCATGGTACAGTACTATTTTCAGAAACTATATATTTTCATAAAATGTTTTCAAAATGGAAAAAAAATACCAGAAAATGGGATTTTCCCTATAAAAACACAACTTATTGGGCCAAGGCCAGGGAAGTACCTCTCAGTATTGCAAAATATAAATGAGCGTGCTCTAGAAATCCTGAAACTGAAAGTTTCAGTGCAGGTATTGACATCTGCAGGTATATTACACAAGAAACTGCATCAGTATTATTAAAGCACTGTGGAGTAATGAAAAATACCTGGTTGTATTATGATGAGTTGCGGAAGATGATAATCATGTTGAGGGGGGGTCTCTGTTGGATTTAATTATTGGGATCCACTAAGCATGCTGAAAAATGTCTAAATATTTCGATAGTGACTCTACAGAGCCCAGCAACATTCACAAACTTCACTACATTGTGATAAAATGTTTTTAGCAGACAGAAAGAAAATTCAATGTGGCCATGGGTAGCTCTAAGTTATGGAATCTTCACTTTATCCCAGATGTTGCTAGAGGAATTTCTCTTTTGTTTAATATCAACAATATTTTTTCCCTTGATTCCGCTCACTGTAGTCATATGCAATCATGTCAATATTAAAATGCAGATGACCGAACTGCCTTTTGTATTCATCCACAGTAGCCAAGAATTAACAAAATGGTAAAATAAAATAAATTAATAACACTGCAAAATATATCTATAATAAATCAAATCTTTTTACAGGGCATTATACAATAAATGGTATGGGAATAATCTGTTCAACCTACATTATCCTTCAAAACTCTATGTTGCCTGTACTGGTAAAAAGCAAGAAAATACTGATGTATTCCAAAGTGAGATTACAGGCCTTAAGTCACCAGAAAGCAGGACTATCTGTCCAGTCCAAATCAGACAAATGAAAATTTATGATATTACACAAAAAAGTAGTTCCAGCTCTTCTGAAAGGAAATGTAATCCCAGGGCTCTCTGCAGCAGCTCAATGAAATTAATATTCTTGGTAGTTTCACCTAATAGCCACTTTGAATCCCAGGCTCTATAGCTGTAGGAAAAGTAAAGAGACAGAATGAGCTAGCGTAGCTCGCCTAGATGCCCTAATGTGTGATGCTACCACAAGAAACTTTGCTGCTATGTGCAATATGCCATTGCTGTCCTGATTCAACATTATGATGCTTACTTAGCATATGAACCTATTTTTTGAAGTAAACTCTTTCTCATGGTTCATTTTGTTAGTAGGATTAATATATCACTTGGTATAATATAACCTTATGTATCAGGGTTTTCTAGTTATTCCTAAATAGTATTTTTTAAATCAGTCATCTGTTAATATTTGCTTATTTGATTGATTTATTGTAAGCAGTGGAAGATGGTCAACTTGCTCACTGTTAGTAGCAAAAGAATTATTTTATTTCATTTTAGCCCAATCATAACTTCTGCCTGAAATTTTATTTTGTGTATGTGTTCTCATTACTATTCAAAAAGGCTGTTCACTGCAGGCAAGTTTTAAAACCTATATGATTGCAGTTTTTATCACAATGTTCTACAGAAAAAAAAAGAGGATTCCAGAAAAAGTCAGACCTTGATACATTGTCACCATTTATCACTGTTAAATTCCCTTTATTTCCGAAATGAAGGAAACTTAAAGCATATTTTTGGCAAATGCTGCCAATCTTCAATTCCTCATAACTCAACAACCTGTGGTTTGAGAGCTCTGAAAAATGGCTGCTGCATACCAAAACTATGAGGATGTCCCTGTGCCCCTACTCTATTAGCATAATTCTGCATTGCAGAGTCTTTTTTTTTGATTCAGGTTTAGTTAACAAAATTCTGCAAAGTTCTGAAGGACAGTAAGAGGAAGCTAAAGCTCTTTCCCACCTAGGAGTTTTGATCCACTTTTGCAGGTGACCTCTGATGGAGCTGCAGTCACTAAGCTAGAGTTCCTGGTTTGTTTTTGCTCTTCCGGCATCAAGCTTTTCCTTGGCCTTTCCCCAGCCCCTCTGCCCTATCTGCACCCTAATTGATGCGATATTCTGCCAGGAAGCAGAGAACATGGGCTTGAGCCTTTTGAAGCTGGGAATTCAGACATGGTCTCTTGTTTGTGCATTGTGATGACACCATTTTCTCCAGTGTGGCTTTCTGCACCTTCATTGCTGTTTGGCAGTTTCTCCCATAACCTCTGGTATTTTTGAACTTCCCTTCTCAGAAACTATCCCTTTCTGTATGCTGTGTATGAACCATAGGTAGCTATGTGACCTGTAGATATGAAATCCATAGTAGCAACAAACCCTGTATTAATCTACCCAATGTTACACTTGTGTGAGAAATCTCAATTAGTGTGCTAAATTAGGATTATCCTATGCTTATGCTGCAGTCAGAGAAGCAGGCTGGTAGTACCCAGAAGGCAGCTGAAATGTTTTGGCTCTTTCCAGTGAGTTTAGGGGTGACCCATAAGAAGTTATGATATTTTTTTAGGCACTATTTTAAAAATTGCAAAGGTACGCAGGATTGAACAAGTCCCTGATGCTTGGAAATTAATAATCAAGTCTAATTTTAAGTACCTAGGATGTTGGCTTCTGCACAACACTACTTCCAAACTGTACAGAATTTTTCTTTTATACATTTTCTTATATTGCATTTCTTATACTTTTTATTATACAGGCTGCCATACTGTTCTGCAAATGTCCTGAAGCCGTTTTTCCTCCTTGCTACTCCCTGCTGTGACTCCAGGTCCCAAAGTCTTTACAGATTGATACAGCATTTCATAAAGAGAGCTTCATGTAGGTCTTTCCACATCGAAAGGTCCCATTGAATGTGTCCGCTTTAAGAATGTGTCTGCCATCATTCAGTGCTCTTGACAACCTGGACAAATGACCATGTTTGACTTTGTCAGCAACCTGGATAATCAAAGCCAGTTTGAGTGAAAGATTGCTCATTGGCTTATCTAGCTCCTGACTTGCTTCACTGAAGGCAAAATAGTGAGTACTACATTATTTTAGGACATAAGCAGTACCAAAACATAGCATTTTAATTTTGCTTAGTTGCTGTTTTTTCTGGAGACAATCTTTTGGTATTGGATGGCGTTTTGTTTTGTTTTGTTTTTCTGGACAGAACTTGGCCATTCTGGGGCTTAACAAATGCTTAAATATAGTCAAGAGATTTCAGCATTCACTTGTTCAGTCATGGTATATTTGCAACAATTTCGTCTGAAAAGACAACAAAATGCTGCAGCTGAGGTGTTACCAGATTCCGTTGTTCTATCTAGTTCCCTACACATGTAAAATGGAACAGGTTTGGATGTCTTCAGGTTAGATTTGGATGCCAACTTTGGTAATGTCTTGAGGATTAGACAGTGCTATTTGAATAGTAAGTATTTTCATGTCTTTGTGGCTGGTAAAGAACTTCACAGTTTTCACAGGGAAAAAAAGGATAGAACCTTTACCTCTTGCTTTAGAAATCATAAAGGCTCCAGCTTTCAAAGATCAAAAGTAAATACTCATTGAACATTTCCCACTGCAGCATAATAGTATGATAGGATTAATGGGTCCTACAGGCATGCGTATACATTTCTGAATCTTGATTGATAGCAGGTTAGATAGTTGATTTGCCTTGTGCTGTTTTTCCTTGGCCACCATGGAAACATCTCCCCACAAGCACCTACCTCACTGACTAGCTTTCCAGCCCTTTGGAAATGAAACAGTGTGCAGGAACGTACTCAGGATTTTCCTGGCAGTTCAAACGTTCACCTCTCCAGGCTGCCTGCTTTCTCAAGTATCTAAAGGTTGAGGAGCTGGCAGACAAATTGAAGCTAAAAAAATTAAATTACATTTTCAGAATTGGAATTATCTTTATGTCCTTTTGTTTTTATTTTTTGTTTTCCTTTTTCTTTTTTTAATTTGACCTTTTGTCCAATTTGGAGGACACAGGTTATTAAAAATAAAATCCAATTATTCTGAAGAATAGAATTCCATATTGCAACAAACTCTAGTAATCTGTACTGAAGAACAACAGTATATTAAAATACAGTACTGTGGCATCCTTCTCAAGGACAAAGTAAATACTTTTAAAATTCCTTACTTAACTCTTAAGTAGTTCTCTAAAAAAATTCTATTCACTACTTGACAATGATTCGTATTAAAAATAAAACAATTTTAATATATATTAAAAATAATAACTACAACTTCATAATTTACAGCTTTGGATTTATGTATCCCTCGTGCTTTGTGACATATTTTTATGGGGTTCAGAACTAATATCGAAAGGAAAAAGAAAATAACGTATGTTATCTAGAATCCTGTGTATGTTGGGTCTCTATAAACATCCACAGATTGCCTGAAAATAGCTAGAGTCCCATACTTAAAAATATTGAAGATCACTGACATGTTTGGATAAAACTGTCATTCCTTTAGCTTTCGATACCAGTTACTGTGAGAATATTTTAAAAGTTACGGAAAAACCAATAAATGGTATGAGAAATGAACACCCAGGCAAAATATTGAAATGAGTCCTCTGTCCTTAACATTCTTTGTGCACTGAAAGCATTTCAAGATGTTCAGTCTTTTTTTATCTGGCCTAAATTAAATTTCAAAGCAAGTTGAAATATCTAGGTGAAGGTATAGTGAAAGACTGTTTCTGTTCACTGTAACTTCTGTCCATATCTAGCCTTAAGTCATCACAGACTTTTCAGAATATACTTTGATGGTAATATAGAGTTAATAGGTCAACACAGACAGGCATGAAAAAAGAATTTAGAAAACTATTTCTTATAAAATTAATCAATTTGAGAAAGTTTATTGTTTAAATATTGACAAATGAATGCTGATCGAAAACCACCAAAAAATCAACCAGTTATTTCTAAAGGGTAGCACAGAGACTTGAATATTAAATAATACAACATTAGGCAGTAAATTATGACATCAAAGATGTCATCTGAGACTAAAGGAGTAATGACATTAGAAATAATAACATAGCAAACATATCATAAGGGGCTGCAGTCATGTAATCAAGGATGATAGTAGTTTTGCACTTCTGTAGTACCTTTCATCCACGGGTATTAACGCATTTTAAAAAACCCATACTGCTCTACTGGGTTTGTAGATGAAAGTGTGGTTCAAGTTAGGAGCTGGATATCTTGCCTCTTGGATAAAGACAAGATAAAGATAAAACTGAAAGTGTTGGATTTATTGCATCCAAATTTAACTCTAAAAACAGGCCCCTACTTTAAGTCATCCAGACGCTTTCTACAGTTGATGTAGGCAAATGGGAACAAGAAGATGATCTAGATTACTTCTCTGACAAACCTAACTTAAGATGTAGTTACAATTTCTGAAGAATGGCATTTTGAAAATCTTTATTTACTGTATGATAGGAAGCTGCTGTCCTTACCCTGGATGCTGATGTCTACATCGCAGAATCTTCAGAGTCCAAGAACATCAACCTGAGTTGCAAGAAGGCATCTAACTAGCTCAAATATGAGTCATGAGGTATGAAATCCACCAGGAACCTTTTGAGGGACCTACATTCCTTCCTGGATTTGGCTGGCATTCGAATTTTATATAGGAAAGCAGTGCAGAAGTAAGAATAAAAGTCTGTAGTCTGATGGTGTTCAAGATTAAACATGGGGAAGCTTTAAGAAATGAATATGCAGTAATTATCTGAGAAAGAACAAAATTAAAACAGAGACATTACTGATCAATATTTTGATCTCTCTGCTTCCTTAACAGTCTTGTTGAGATACTAAAAACTTAAAACATAGTAACTGTTAAGAATGTTTTGCATTTTTCATTTCCACAAAGGGGAAAAAAAAATTAATATTTGTTTTTATGTGTATGTACACTAAGCTTAGATTGCTTTGTGAAAATGAGTCAGGCATCTTAAATCCAAATTGTTTTCCAAATACATTTCACTCATACCACATGATATCACCTATTTCTTCCAGTGCATCAAGAGTACCTCCCACCTCCCCAGCCCCCTGGCTTAGATACATATTTGTAGCAAAGATTTTTGAAATACAGGACCTTAAGTGGCATCTTTTACTCTCTTGTCTTCTTTTCCTGCAGTGGCATGTTCAAATGCTATAATAATGTGCATAATCCATCATTTCATTTTATTTTTAACATAAAGTTAGTCTTTCCATGCTCATAATTAGACTTCTGATAGGAGACTCCTTGGATATTTGCCTCTCTAACTAAACTTTTTTTGCCCTTTACCTTATTTTATTTCTACAACCCCCTCTCAACCCTGGTATGGTGAGAATTATACCATCTCATGACTTGAACAGTTACACAACATAGTTTTCCTTGCCTTCATTCAGGCCAACTCTGCAAATTTAATCTTTCTGCCAAAAGACTGTCTCTTTTTTAAGCTGTTGACTTTAGCATCAGAACTGTGACCAAGACACACTTCAGTTTTAAGACAGATACTTCTCTCCACGAACAAAGCATGAGAAAATAAATGTCACTAAAATAATTTCATTCTGAGTGAAAAACATAAAGAAAATAAAGACTAGTTTTCATGCTGGGATGCACAAAAATAGGGACTAGCCTTCATGCTATTTGTTGCAGTGATGTGAAAGAGGAAGAAAAAAAGAAAACCACAGGAACATAAAGCACAGAAATACTGTGACAAAGAGGCTGGTTTTTGTACTGCAATAGGAAAAGAAGGAATGCTGTTTCTGCAGAGCAGAGGATCGTTACAGTTCTCTGTACAACCAAAAGACAAATAAACTGATTAAATATCATGAAGATATATAAAATGTCTGTCATTAAAAAGGTCTTTAGAAGCTTACACAATATTTTGCCACTTTTGAGGCTTTAGAGAGTGCATGCCACTTTCAGTCTTTCCAATGTATCCTGTTTCCTCCTTGTCAGCAGCTGCTGGATTTATTTCTAGATCAGAGCAGTCACTGGCTATTTTCTCATTACCCAGGGGGGAGAATTTAAGCAAGATGTTAAGAAAATTCTTTAACATTGTCAATAGTGTAGATTTAATCTTCATAAAACTCCTCTGAAAGATCAAACTAAATATACAGTGTTTGAAGAACTTTAAGCACTTCTTTAATAGGAGGCATACATAAGGATCTTACTTGTTTTTACTGGTTAAATGTTCAGGGATTAAAAGATTCTGATTGTTTTGTTGGTTGGTTGTTTGTTTTTCTTATAAATTTCTGTAGCAGAAACAGAAAGCCTGGAAAGAGTGTAAAAGCAGGTACAGAATTCCTCTAGAGGAAACAAAACTTTAGGTCAAAAGTGGCCATTGGTTAATAATAATAATAATAATAATAATAATAATAATAATAAAGTAAGGCCTTGAATGAAAAGCAGGGTTTCATTTCAAGATTTTGGAGATATACTATATTCCGAAATATATACCTGAGATATAAATAAGTCCTTTGGGAGTCTGCTGCCACACCCTGGAACACAAATATCCCACGCTTTGGATTCTCCTGTATTCTGAAAGACCAGAAATATAGATCATCTCTATGTGCTAGCTTTATTTTTACATATCAGGATCATGGCATCATAGCATATTTCATATTGAAGGGGACCACTGGAGGTCTCTAGTCCAACCTCCTGCTCACAGCACAGTCAGACCAGGTTGCTTGAGTTTTTTTCTGTCATCTTGAAAACCTCCAAGGATGGACACTGAACAACCTCTCTCGGCAACCTGTTTCATTGCTTGACTGACCTCATGGGCTTTCCCTTATCAGTTCAGACTTATCCAGTCTGAACCTGTTTTATTTCAATTTATAGCCATTGTTATTCATCGTTCCATGATGCATTGCTGTGAAGAGCCTGGCTCCATATTTCTGATAGCATTCTTACATGTATTAGAAGGCTGACATTAAGACCCTTCTCAGCAGATGTCTCTTCTCCAGGATATAGAAGGCTGGAGAGGAGTTGTTAAGAAAGTGAAGGGCAAATTAAAATTATAACTGCTCAGCAGTCATAATTTGTGACCAAGGAATGATGTGGCATGGAGGGCATAAGGCCCAGGTACAGAATGTGCTAAACTGGATGGAATCAGGAATGCCAGACACAGAATGACTTTAGGTAAAGGAGTGAAGTTTCTCTTAGAGATGAGATAGGAAACAGCCAAGACATTGCCTTGTAGCAATCCTGGAATGTAAGCACCGGAGGACTGCCTTTGGGCAGTAGAACTCTGCTGGAGGATAGACCCAACACTGGGTTGAGGTGCCTGATGTTGACGCTCACATGATTAGTGCAGGTTTGAGTGTGTATAAGAAACTGAGTTGATGTATATTTGCAGACTCCTTGTAGAAACACTTATGGCTGTAGGACTCTGTCCAATGCACTGTTAATTTTTTATTCTTTTTTTTAATTTAAGCCGAAATTTACATTTAATTCCACTCAAGTATGAATGCCCCAATCAAAGCCAAAGCTCAGCTGGAGTTGAGTTGTGGAAGTGGTATCAAGGGCAACAAGGTAGGGCAAAAAGGAGGGGGAAATGAGGAATAGTTTAACTGCAATGAATACATTAATGGACAATGCCTTGTCTAGGAACTGGACATGGGATTTTGCTTTAAAAGTCAGGCATATGACACCATTGATAACTAACATTTAGTCATCACCATAACAGATCAACAGTTGATGTCAACTACTAGAAAGCAAAAAGAAAACAAGCAAGTTTAGACAAGGAAGAGCTTCAAAGAATTAAGTGATAACATTCCCATTCAGGAAGCTATACTGAAGCTCTCAGGATCCATCACGTACTTATAGTTAAATGTGCGATTAATGAGTATGTTAAGTTATAACATGGAAATTCTGTGTCTTTGATATTTGCTCAGTAAAAGAGGCCTTCCTGGCCCAGTTGATTGAGTTGCTGCTGGGCTGCTCTGCAAAAATAACCCAATCAACTGTAACTGAAAGAGTGGGTACAGAGAGGACATCAGTGATCCTGGAGGACCACATGCTAGTCTTGGTGACACAACTCCTAGGAGTGGCAACACTGTTAGGAAGTGCCCATTGCTAAGTACTTTTTACCAGATGCTCTGGGAGCTGTTTTTTACTCTTCTAGTTCTAATAAATTGGATCTAAGTACCTGCAGCCTAGTTCTGAGCCTGTGAGAGCATGGAAATTCCAGGAGGCTGTGGTAATAGCTGAGCTTTCTTTTAAATCTAGCCAAGAGGTTTGGCTCCTAAAATCTGGATACTCAAGAGGCTGCACAGATTCTGCAAAAGTAAAGTTATTGAACAAAGAGTTCCCAAAACTCATCTGGCTTATTTATACAACTGTCAAGATGTAATGACAATACAAGGAATACATTTCCTGGATGAAAAAGAAGAGCAGGCAAAATGTTAAATAAGTGCAATATCTTCACAGACGAATTGTATACCACAGTTCATCAGATTATGAGTCAATGAATGTGAGATAATCTGAAGTGACAATTCAAATGGATGCTTGCACTCCTTTTCACATCAAGAAATGTACTGTATTTTCATAGAAAGCAAATTACTTACAATATATGTTCATTTTTATCCTCAGAAGGGGCAAAGGCATATGCAGCTATGGCAGAGCTGACTATAATTTCAAGATTAAAAAGGGCATTTTGAATTCTTAAAGTAATAGTTAAATTTTGTTCTAAGAAAAAAACCCAGCTATTATGAAAGGCTCATGATGGAAACCTTTTAGCATGTGACATGCCTCAGGCATATTCAAATTTCTGTTTGACATTTTCAGGAGAACCATAATCTAACATGACTGACAATATGTACTGCAGAAAATGGATCTTGAAATAAACCTGTGTTTTATTAAGTGCCACTACAGATAAAATTGTTGATTGTACTGTATAATTCCTGTATAATTCCTAAGAAATAACTCTATGAAGGCTACTCACTGTCAGGTACTTAGATCACTGTTGCATGATCCCTGCAGAGCTAGAATGAGGCAACAATGCGTGCATTATGGCTAAGAAGTAGGTTAATATGACATGTTAACATTATTTTCACGTGTGAAAACCTCTTTGCTATTTATCTAAATACTGTTGAGTTGTTAATGCCTTTAATTAACCAGTTGCCCAATTCATTCTTTTTTGAAGGGTTTTGCTAAAGAATTAGGGGTTTTTCTCAGATAACCCAAGTAAACTCCATTAGCAAAATTTTGTTAATTAATCAGTATGAACAGAAATAACCCAATGAAACAAATGTATTTTCTAAGTTTTACTAAGATTCATGAGTCCCACTTCTCTTCAGTTACTGGGAAGAGTATTCATGAATTCAAGCTGCAAGATTCATTTCATTGAATCAGTGACAAAGATAATTGCTTTGTTGCTACTGAAAAGCAGAGCTTTGCTGCCTGTTTTTTTTCTGTTTGGACTCATAACTTTTTTAAGATGGCAAAATAAAATGACTAACAGGTGTTAAATGTAAGTATTGCCAAAAGTATCTGATAAAAATATTAAATAATTTGTTAAAAATTCCTTTTGATATTAGAAGACTTCTAATGCATGCATATATGCAGTTTGTGCATGTTTACATGCTATGCAATACAATTTGTTTACCTTTTTGTCTGCTTAAACTTCAATTACCTTATATTTTCATGTATTTAAAATCTCAAAAGGGTCACAATGACTTTCCAAATATTTTATCAAAGTCTTTTAGAGTCACAGTTACTTAATTGATAGTGATTGGTATCACATTTGCAATTTTACCTGAGCTATTATGTTGGGACATGGTACTCCAATGAAGTTAGAGATAATTTTCATGCTTATATGAATATAAACTGACTTCTAATATATTCAGATAATTATGACAATGATTAGTACTGTTCAATGATGTTGCATCACAAAAAATCATTATTTGGGAAATTAGAATTACAAAATAGCATATTATCGAAAAGATTATAGAACTACATGCTTAGTGAGACTTCTAGATTTCAAGTTTTAAAATTCTTTTTAATCTTCACAGATTGCATACAGCCTACATGATCTAAATAGTAAAGCTCTGTTAAAAAGCATATGCTTCTTAAAGACATTCAATAACATTTAAGCTGGGATGACATGTCATTTCAACTGTGCCTGGAGGTGGAAGACTATTATTTATTTTATTTCAAAGAGCAACTGAACTCCTGGCTAAAGTTAAGTTCTCTTGTCCCTATTTTCACTGAGGCTACTTTAAGCATGAAAATGACCCATTTATTTTCAGTGGGACATTTTAAAGAATTGTATTTTCTAAAGCATTTTAAGCAGTAGGTTTATAAGACTTAAGAGTTGAATAATTGGTACAAAAGCATGGTGCAGAAATTAATGCTTTACATTTCTAGTAGATGTAAGCAGATAATGTAAGGCAATATGCACAATATAGTACGTCATTTAGGGTAGGCATAAGGGTCCTTTAACTTACTTCGTATATCCATCACTGTAGAAATAGAAACATTTGTTTCAACAATTCCACTATACTGATGAGCTTTTGCTAGTCACGCACACTCCATGCACAGTGCTATGCTTATTCTGCAAATACAACAGCAATTTCTGCAAATGTCTACTCTGACATCCACTGAAAGGCATTGACTGGTCAGTCCTTGGGTAAAGCTTTCTAAGGCGTATTTGTAACCTTGAAATAGGTGTTCAGTATCACTGTTGCCTACATCTGGGAGTGGGGAAAAGCATCTGCCTTACATCCAACATGCCAACTGGGGAGGAATACTCCTGAGTATTAATGTCTGTTGATCTGGCTGCTCTTAACAGACCCTGCTTCTGAATTTTGCAAAACCAGTGCATGAACTGACAAAACCAGTGCATTCACAGACAAGAAAAGACTTATTTAATAAAGCTACCTATTAATCACCCAATAAGACAAGACCTGCCTATAAAGAGAAGCAGTACATTCTGCCCTCAATATTAAACACCTAGTCTTTTTTAAACAAGTAAGAAGCCATTTGCAGCATTCCTTCCTGGGGGAGCAAGTGATGCACTGGAAGTCATGGGTGCCATCCACAGGAACCTAAGCGAGCTGGAGGAAAGGCCAGCAAGAACCACATAAATTTCAACAGTGCCAGAGGTGAAGTCCTGCACCTGGGCTGGGACTACCTTGTGCTCTGGTACAGGCCGTGATCTGATTGGCTCAGTGGCAAATCTGCAGAAAAGGACCTGGTGGACTAAGTCAGCAATGTACCCTGGCAGCAGTAAAGGCTAAGCATGTAGTGAGCTGAACTAGCAAATGAATAGGCAGACAGTCAAAGGACTTAATTGTTCCCCTTTAATTAACAGTGATGTGATTCCACCTGGAAAACTGTACAACTTGATCCTCTCCTGTCTGAGTACAAAAAAGATACTGAGAAACTGCAGAGTTCAACAAAGGGCCACTAAAATGATTGGGAGGAGAAGCATGGGGCATGCAAAAAACTGGTTCTTCTAAGTCTCCTGATCTTGGTTTAAAAATAAAGGTCCTGTTGTGGAACTCTTGATCATATTAGTAATATTAGTTTAGTAATATGAAACCTTCATGGTACTTTTTGTTTTGTTTTTATTTCTGATGGCAGAATGAACTAATTTCAGACATTTGAAGTGAAAAGTTGTAATGATGTCTTGATGAATTTGAGAAAGCTGCAAAGAAAGCCAGAGAGAATTTTTTTTCCCTCATTACCTCAAAGACTCCCTTTTCATCAAAAGATACTGAATGTTTAAAGTCAGTAAGTGACTGGTAAGAATAAAACTTGGCAATTCCCAAAGGAAGTCTGGAATGAGCACTTTTAAACACTAATGACAACTATTATGTAGTTGTCAAAGCTGCTATGCTTTATAACAAAAAAAAAAAAAAGGAAAAAAAAGAGAAGAAGGATAAAAGTGTTGTGCATTGGATAAAAGAACCATTAGACTCAATTGGGATGAAAAAAAAAAAAAGTGCTTACCAGCAGTTTAAGCTCTGCACTGCAGACCAAACTGAATTTTGCCGTTCTAAAGAGCAAGAGCCTAGACAGGACTGAGTTGTCTGTGTGAAGGGAAAGGGCAAAAGTAAGGGAATGACTAGGTCTTAATATCATTATAGAACGAAGGGATGGAAACAGAATTTTGTTTGTGGACTGATCAAAGTTCAGAGGTAGCCACAGGTCCATATCGTCCCTTTACAGTAGTAGAAACACTGTTTTCCAGGATGTCAGCAATGACACAAGTGATCCTGGGAAACATGTTACTCTAAGTCTCTGGCAGTCTGCTCCCATTTCACTGTTGCTGCTTTGGTTACTGCAGCTACATGATTGCCTGTGAGTAGATTTACTCTTGTGCTCACTAAGGGTATTCCAGGGATATAGTGAAAAGGTATATTGAAATAGCTACACCTAATTTAATAACTGATTAAAGAGACTATCTTTTAGGTCTCTGCATTCGTTTCTAGTTCCTAACTGCAAGAATTGGTGCACTCAGATAGTTACTCGGGAGCACTAAACTACGGAGCTTTTGATTTCCCCCTCTCCTTGTATCTTGAATAGGTAACATTGTTCAAGAGGCTTTTCCCCTCCTGTCCATAGGTGCAAGAAGATAATATTGACGATGACCAGAGATGTGACATGTTGTCTGTCCTGTGAAATACACTGTGTACACAAGGTCTTTAGGGAATACAGCGTTTTGGCCAAATATGAGCAACACTCTGTGATGCTGGAATTCATTTATCTTGCTCACTTGTGTGTTGTAATGTGCAGTGTGCAGCCTCGTGGGACTTCATACTGATGCTTTCTCCCTATCTATGCACTTTACTTCAGCTTGGGTTGCTGCCATGAATTCTTATTGGAGCTGTACCTTGGAATAGATCAAAATCAGCATATCCATCCTGTGGGAAATCTCAATATTACTGAGTTTTCAGCCAGAAGAGGAAAAAAAAAAAAAAAAGTAGATTTGTTTCATCCATTTAGTTAAGTCAATTTTATTCAGACAACCATGGTCATTGTTTCCAGCTCTACTGCAGCTACCCAGATATTATGTCCTTCATCATGTACTCTGCACAGGGCAAACTCTGCAAAGCCACTGGAAAGAAACGCCTGGCATGAGACACAGCCTGTCAATTTGTGAACAATTTTTAGTATGGCAAATAGAAACAAAGCAGATGTTTAGGCTCACCTGACTTTTAATCATGCAAGCCAAGCTACACAGCTTTACACCATGGGCAATGTGTTTGGCTAGAAGAACATGACAGATCATTTATTAAAACCATAAAGGTCAAAAGAAAAAAAAAAAAAAAAAAGCATTCACCTTAACCTCAACAGGATTAAACATAAACGTGAACTACAAAGGCAGTTGAGAAGGAAGTTTACCGTTTGTGAATGGTTCCAGTCTGAAAACATTGGCTTCTGCAGATTTTTTGTTTTCCATAAGCCTCATCTGCTCAGCTGAAAAGCAGCCTGTAAGTACAATCTACCCTTGATCTTTCTGTGAGACATGCAAAATTAATAGGTCTTTATTCCAGAGTTACAAAGAAAGGGAAAACAATATTTTTTTGTTACTTTTGAGCAGGTGTAATTTCCAGCAGCTGATCTAAGATCATCATCTCATGTCGCATATGAGAAAGTTTCCACATATAAAGGTTTTTCAGTTCAGATTCTCACCCAAATGAGTATTACCACAGCTGAAAATGAAACATCTGCCTTTTGGACTGATATTAAATTTTTCGTGTCAGGTTTTCAAGTCTTCAAGAGTGAGTGAGGAAAGTTAAACATTAAATAAGATCTATACACTAAGTAGGTAGGTGTGGAATACAAATAGATGGGAAGGTTGCATCTGGAAATCCACCACTTGCTTAAATGAGATGCAGTGAAGCACATCTGTGAAGTCAGTCAGTTTGAAAGGACCTTAGAACTTAATTGTGTGTGTAATTTCAGCAGTAGACTCTATTTTATATATAAAACTTCTCTGTTTAGAATACTCTTGCAAAAAGTGGGAGAAGTGAGATCTAGAATCATGTCAGCCTGGGATTTTGTGCATCTACAACTTTACCATTATAGAGGTGGAGTTTATCATAGCATCAACTATCAGGCGTTCAGAAAAGCTAGGAACATTATCTCTCAGATATTTAGAGGCTACCATTTAGTACAAACTGTGAGTTTATTATCCTTGAAGAGAAATAAAAAGTCTGATGTTAACTCCAGTTGCAGTTACTAACGGGTTGTTGGTGATGATAAAGTCTTAGGTTCTTTTCCTTAAAGAGAGATTGTGACCCAGGGTTGCAAGACGAGATGTACTACCACTCCTTTCTTGTAGAGCTTGGCTATTCCTTGCCTAGTCTCTCTCTGTCCTCAGGTGACTGTCTTTATTTCTCTGTGTGTGAGTGTCCCAATGGGGCTGCAAAGGTCTCGTAGAAGACCAATGGGTGAGTTTGGACAGTATCCTGGCTCCTAGGGGAAGTGTTAAAATCCAGGCTCCCTGCCCCACAGGCTCCTCTACTCAATCATTACCTAAAAAACCAAGAACCATCTCTTTTGGTACCATCTTTGAATCAGGTGTTTTGTTCTTATTAACCTCTCTCTAGTTGTAGTCCTGGTGAACTTTCCCAAGAAGCAGAAGAACAGGGTTCACAGGCCCTCCTGCTAACAAGAGTCTAAAATTTAGGTCTTTTGCTCCTTGGTTCACGTTTCATTCACCAAACTGAGGGGCTTTGCACTGATAGCTTGCACAGGGGTGTTTAAGTGGGGAATTTTGATAGAGACAAACACAAGTCTTTAAAGCTTGAATGAACTGAGATTCTGGAATGTCTTAAAATAATAAGGTGTAGTGGGACTTCAGTCTGCCAAGTCTTCTAGTACAAACACAGCATCTTTGGCTGTGGGGCATTCAGACAAGTAGGCAGGGATTTTACCTTCTTGATCTCTACATTATATACCTACACACAGATTCACAAAGTCTTTTAAGCTTCTAACTCCCATTTAATTTTATTTTAAACTAGATACAAGCTCCTAAGTGCCACTGAGAGTGAAAATCCTTAATTTTAGTTAAAGTGAAACTTAAGCACTTTTAGATTCAGAGAATTAATGGCTATAAATCTGGGCTGAGTTCCAGGTTCCATCAAGGCAGAAAATTTGATAGTTACAAAGTATTCCCTTGAGTTTTCCATTCCTCAAAGGGTATTTTAGCCTGTTTTATTGAAACTGAATATTAAAGCTGCTATTAAACTTCCTAATGTTAGTGGGTAAAAATTTGGTGAAATAAAACCAGGGTATATATTATCTCTATAGCAGAACTGATACTTTGAAAACAGCAAGGGCATACCGAACAATCCTGTATCTCAAGAAGATAAAAATACTGCAGTTTATTCCATGTAAGATTTGTGAACTTGAAAACATTTTTCTTTATGGGGATAGAATTATATACTTGTGACAATATTAACAATATATGACTGCATTATTTCCAATTGTTCTTTTCAAAATTAACAAAACTATGGTATTTGGTAGTTAGAAAATAATCAGTTTTACTGGACCTTCTGTCCTTCTCTAAAGAAAGAAAAAAGGAGGAACTATAAATAAGAAAATCTACTTTTGATGGACTTCATCTGTATCCTGACCAGGTAACTTTTGTGAATTTTTTTTGAAGTACACAATTCACTTTTTTCACTTGTACGGTGACAAACTTCACTTCCAGCCTTTATAATGAGATATCTATTTTGCTATGTCTGTCATTTGATTTTCTCCTATATTTCACTTGCTCTTCACAACTACTCAGAAAAATGCTCCATAGAAAAGAAAAATGGCTTTGACTTAAATAAAACTTTGATCCATTTTCTAAGAGAAAGTACAGCGACTAAAAGTCTGACAACAATGAGAGTTTAATGTAGTCACTTACTTGAGAAGAGCCATTCATTCATTAGACATCATTAAATGTATCTGCACTTAACTCAGTAGTTAAACTGAATGTTTAAGTGGTACCTATTTTTCAGAAAAACTCTCATTTCTGTGAAGTTTATGGATTGTTAATGTTTTTTCTCTTTGGAGATTTTCCCTCCAATCTTTAGGCATAGAGCATTGTCATGCTTTGGTTTGCAAGTTCACATAGCTTCTTTTTATCAGCTTCTTCTACCCTGAAATAGCTTAACAATTTATAAAATTAATTAAATTTAATTCAGATCTGATTCAGGATCTCCACCAGCATCCTTCCCTGCCCCAAGACTGTATAAGGTTTATGGTAAGAAATGTTACTGCTTTTGTACTCAGGGTTAAGGGTAAAAGTATTAGCAAAACTATTTAAAATAGACTTTCTCCTTGCCAGAATCTACAACATATAGTACTATAAAATGCTGACCTTTCAGAATTGTTTTAATCATTTGTTACCTGATGCATTTTCCTGTTCATCTTCATTTTAGAGTACTTACAAAGTTTACAAAAACTGTTTGGAAGTGCTAATGACTTCAGCAGAGATGGCGGTCACCTGTTACTTTCTTACATTTGATTATATTTTCTCTATTTGATTTTTTTAATTACATTTTTTCAGGCTTTCTCTAGCTGTTATGATCTTTTACTTCTAATGAATGTCAGGCTAGCTAAATAGGTTGTCAGATAGAGAAATTATACCTACTCATTTTGTTTAGTGAGATTTATTTGGTGGCCTTTTGTACTGATATTCTGGGGTTTTATGAAAGATGTTATTACTTGATTCTTTGATTGATTGGTATAGAGTAAATAAACATGCAGAGAGAGAAATGAAGGACATGGTGTGCCTAAGGCTGAGGAAAAGCAAATGTAGGAGTGCAGGAAAGAACATCACATTTTATGAAGTACTCAGATGAAAAAACTCAGGGAATATGAGCAATGTATTGAAGAAAATAAGCCAGATACCTCATTTGAAGTAATGATTCTGTAAGAGCTATGTGCTACATTATTTCTAAACTTTTTAAATTAAAAGACCAAATCTCTGCAATTCTCATGACCTCTGCCCAAAGGATTTAACAAAGTAATAGATCAGTCCTTCAGGATTTAGCACAAAATTTCAAGTGTGACCAAGGAAGGGATCTAGTCTGACCAAATTAGGCATCAGTTTTCTGTATCCCCTTCCCTTTCTTGAATCCCTCAGCAGCAAGGGCAGAAAGGTGTGGAAGTAGAAGGTAGGTACTGTGTATTCTCAACTGGACAAGCAACTTCCATCATCCATAAAGGAGGATGCTGCTTTACTTGTTGTCTTGATCCAATTGTGTTTCACCATACTAGCTCTTTATTAGTTAGAGGCTAACCAGTCAAGATAAGCAGCTACCTTTGTTTTGAAAACATGAGGGCTAAGAGCTAGCATTTTTAATACAATTTTAAGATAGCCAGTTTTCCATAACATTTACATTTCCTATTCAACTGCAAGTCATACACAGAAAATTTTATGGGTTTATTTTTGTGGGAAATTGATAAATTTCTACACTGCTAAACTTCAAAATTCATTTTATCACATCATCAGTCATCTCAAAATTCCAGCTGCCTTCTGGCTGAAGCACTGTGAAGCTCTGTCAAAAAGCACATATGGGCCAGATGCACAAAAATGTTTTAGTGCTGAACTGTATCCTGGCCAGAATGTGGGTATCTAAGCTGAAGTCAGGAAGCCATGAGATCCTTTTCCAGACTTTATGTACATTTTTGTGACTCAGATCTGAAGTAATTACCTTAAGCCAACAGATATTCACTTGCTCTTGAATGGTAATGCTCTGGAGCTCGAAGAAGGGATGTGGAGGGAAAGAGGCAGGTGGAAATTCACTATATCAATCCTCTTAATATGTCTTTACCTCATCTGCAAAAAGCTGAGGGTCGAAAAGTATAAACTGCCTTTACATGGAATACTGTCATGCATCTTGACAGCAAAAACTTTGGCAAATACATTTACTTTCACTAGAGCAGAGTACAAGATGTACTAAATGACTTGGTTTGCTCTTGTTCATAATCGTTTTGAACTTAGCACTCTGAAAAGCTGCCTGCAAGGGTGACAGGGAAGTACTCTAATATTTTAAAGAACCTATGAAGCTTCAGAGGTCTTTAATTTATTTAAGTGTGACGAATGGACCCAATCCTGTGATCTCAGTATGGTAGAGTGGAAAAGAAATCTAGAGACATTATGGCAGAAGAAGAGCTTAATCAATTGGCCCATACTAGGTGAAGTAGGTGAATAGAATTCTGCTGGTAAATCAGGCTTAAATCTCTGGTTGGTGTGATGCATGCACAGATTTACTTCCCAATGGAGAAAAGAGCTGGTGGGAGTTCATGTCTTTTATGTAACAGTTCAGAGTCCAGTAATGTGTGGTGTGTTCTCTTGGAACATAAGGTGTGACATAACTTATGGCATTATATGTGCCATTTTTTCCAAATGTTTTTCCTGAATGAATCCCGTTCAATTCATTGCTCATTCATACATTACCTACTGCTTTACTTTAATCTGACTGTGCTTTCTCTTCAGTGAGTTACCATCTATGGGCAAGACATTTGCTCAGAAAGAAACATCAGGATAACTATTATTATGTGTTGTGAAATAACGTCTTGTATGAAATTACTTCTGGTTAATTGTATCATAAGACAGGAAGGTATCCTTTAATGGCACACTGGAAGAAGTAAAGGAGCAAGCATACAAAATATAGTCTGTACTGAAAAAAAAATTATCTTTTAGTGTTTCTTTTTTTGGTTAGGAGCAATCGGACCATCAATTTCTAAAGTTAGAATTCTCCTTTTTCTGTTCCAAGTAGAAAAGAAATGAAATCTTGATCAGGAAAGAAAAGTTATCTTTACTTAGCAAGAGGTTAACTAAGGTACTCACACATTTTGTGTGTAAGCAACATAAGAAAATCATGTCCTGCCAACAGAATGAAAGCGCATCTCAGGAAGAAAGTTAAAAAGCAACATAATACAAAATTAAATCCTTAATGAGACCCAGCAGACACACAAGATGGAGTAATTCACTGTCCATTTCAGTCTGATGTTTGAGATGCTAAGTGTCATGAATTTACTTTTCTAGCTTTCTGGATTGGATTACATCCATGTTCTAATTGTCATCATGATCTTTGTTGAAATATTTGCACCATTGATGGAACTGTTGTGCAACACTTGCTATTACTTATTTTCTCAGGTAATGGAAACAGGTATGGAAATGAGTCATTAAAACCTGCAATACAGCTCATAACCACTTCAAGAGATCCATCTGTATGAAACTTACAATGATAATGAACTGAAATATTTGACACGGAAAGAAGTGTAAGAACTGTAACATTTTTAAAGAATGATGAGGCTCTTATAGGTCTTCATTCCATAATGCTTTGGAATATTTTTCATACTGCATGACAAAGAGATGACATCACATTTCTGATCAGTGTTTGTACAGTCATATAACTTTCTGAAGTACTTGAGGTATGAAATCTGCCTTTATATTTCTGGTTGTTTCAGCTATGTTATGTATCTTTTGAATCAGTATGAGCATTTCTGTACAACAGCAAAGTACTCATGAAATGTTTTGGTTATACTTCTCTCATTTTGGTACTGATGGCACTGTTGTTCCCAACTGTTTAGTGTTATTCGGTTTCCTCATATCCTCTTGTCTCTCAAAGGAACTGTTGCTTTTAGACCTATTTGTTGTTCTTTGATCAATTAAAGAAAGATTTAGAGAAATTATGTCTCTTTTTAATTATTTTA
>VZZY01025702.1:269866-294696 GCA_013400335.1 Eurystomus gularis | reverse complement strand
AATGATTCTATGATTCTACGTCCAAGACAGTACCCTGTCATAGTGGAACACAGATTTCCACGTCAGGCAAAATATATTTGTATTAAAATATATACAGGAAAAAACATTTAGAACTCTTCTTCACAAACCACAGGATGGCTGGAGTCCTCAGCTAAGCAATACACTTCAAAATCCAATTTAGACTCCCAGG
The DNA here is from genome assembly GCA_013400335.1 of Eurystomus gularis. NCBI lineage: Eukaryota > Metazoa > Chordata > Aves > Coraciiformes > Coraciidae > Eurystomus > Eurystomus gularis. The sequence goes on along the minus strand of VZZY01025702.1, from coordinate 294,506 downwards.
AAACATCGGGATACCAATGTGATGTTTACATTAATTAGAAAGGGTTTACTTTCAACCTATTTTCCCTGAGGCAACAGAAAGGGTGGATGAACACTCATAACAAGTGAGAAGAGGTTCGAAAATTCTTTATCAGTTCCTTAAAAGAGCTCAGCTTTGTCTGCAACTGCTGATTTTATTTACTTAAGAATAAATGCCATCATAGTTGGCCAAAGAGCAGTAAGGTCTATCACACAGCAAGAGAAGAAAGCACAATTTTCATATGAGCTTCATTGGCTTGGCCCCCAGCAAGCATCTGAAGCCTGGATGATATGCTAAAGCACAATGAGGAAGCTACAGAGAAGAAAGAGAAAAAGAAAAATAGGAACCAAACTCAAAAAGAAATGAAAAGTCGTTTAAATAATCAGTTTACCTACCACTCAGGCAGTGTCTCCTCTGCTAACCTGTGAGCGCTAGAACTGTCATAGAATTGTTTAGGTTGGAAGAGACCTTTAAGATCATTGAGTCCAACACTGCCAGGTCACCACTAAATGTCTCTCAGCACCACATCTCCATGGCTTTGAAACCCCTGTAGGGATGGGGACTCCACCACCACCCTGCACAGCCTGGGCCAGCCCTTGAGAGCCCTTTCAGGGAAGATATTTTTCCTCATGTCCAACCTAAACCTCTCCTGACACAACTTGAGGCTGTTTCCTCTTGTCCTATCACTTGTTCCCTGGGAGAAGAGACTGACCTCACCTGGCTCCAACATCCTTTCAGGGAGCTGTTGAGAGTGAGAAGGTCTCCCCTGAGCATCCTTTTCTCCAGGCTGAACAACCCTAGGTCCCTCAGCTGCTCCTTCACAAGACTCGGGCTCTAGCCCCTTACCCCAGTTTTGCTGCCCTTCTCTGGACATGCTCCAGCCCCTCAATGTCCTTCTTGGAGTGAGGGGCCCAATACTGAGCCCAGGATTTGAGGTGTGACTTCACCAGTGTTGAGTCCAGAGGGATAATCCCTGCCCTAGTTCTCCTGGCCACACTATTTCTGATATCTTATCTTTCATTTTGAAAGGTAACTACATTTATAATTCAACTTCTGCAAAATAAAATGACCCTGCACGTTTTGACAATGTTTGTACCCTACCAAAAGTCTGAGTCATTGTTTCAGGAGACAAAGGAGGAGTTGACTAGGGATATGAAGTTTTGTCACTATGAGGCTTGGCTCTCACATTTTACCAACTACCCACCCGAATATGGTTTCTCTCAGAAGACCTTTTGTCTGCTAAGTCTTTCTTCAGCTGCACATACACTTCATTGTAGTTCTCTAACGAAGAATATACTGCCTGCTTCGCTCTGCTAACTTTTCCTGGCTGTGTATTATCGTCAGAGGAAGATGAGATTAAAGAAGGTTTCTGTGTGAAGAGATTCTCATAAATTAGAGGAATTCCATACTCATGACTCAAGACTCTGATCATCTCTGCTGAGGGCAGCAGATCCCCATGAATTACATCCCTCAGTCTCTTACTGCAACACAGGTAACTGAGCCTACAAATAGACATCAATATTTGATTAGTTTACTAAAACTTTACTACAATCAAATCATTACAGTCAATATTATGGTAGAAAAACTATACAACCTTCTTGAAACATCTGTGAAGTTCAGGTCAGTTAGTGTATGCTGTGATAAAGAAATACAGCAGTTTAATAAACTTACTAGGAATATTCCAGGAATATTGCTGGCACTAGATTTAGCTGCAAGTTAATGATTAGTTGCTGAATTTCTCTGGCCTCTAGCAGGAAAGGCAGTAAATCCAACCCCCTTTATGGACACTGGTTCTAGTGTAAGGCCCATATTTATGTTGAACACCCACTAGAATTCATCCAACCTTACCTCTATTTCACATCTTGTTCCATGTATGTTTATTCTATATCTCACTCATTCTATGTGCCATTCATGATGCTTACCTCACACCTGGTTTCTTTTCATTAATTAAATTTAGCCTGAAAAGACTAGTGTCAACACAAAAGCAGTTCAAAATGTACGACAGCTACTGAGCATGCACACACTTCATACATGCACTTCATTCAATCCACTGCCTTTCTGGCTCAGGCCGCAGCAGAAGCCATGAGAGAAAGTGACTTACCTGATAGCCAACCACAGTACTATGATTCCTTGCCAAAAGTGGAAATTTGTTAATTCATTTATCACATAGCTATTGTTTGAGGAGAGTAACTTTACAACATACTGTAAAAGAATTCAATTGTAAAATTACTGCACCCACGTTATTTTTCTTACCATTACTTCTGATTAATACATGGAACTGAAAAATAACATTAATTTCAAAGTTGCATCAGCATTTATGACACAAATTGAGTTTATATCGGTATGTTAAAAATTAAATTGGACATTGTGCATACAGGTCATGTGCTTTAGCTTTTTCTACAGTTAAAATTACTTTCCTGGCTAATTCTAGCACAATAAAATGTATCAAGAAGCAGCAGTTTCTGTTGAGCATACTGACTACAGCAAACATACAATCACTGACTGACTACAGCAAACCAAAAACTAAAAAAACAGGAGTTCTACAAGATAGAGACTGCTCTTGACACAGTTCACAGTCTGTACACTCCAGTGATTAATTTATTTCTCTGAATAATTACAGGCACAGCAGAATGAGGGTATGGCAAAAAGGACTGATGTCCAAAGTCTGGCAGACATGATTCACCCGTCGGTGATGGTGCATCGTGCTGAACAGAGCTGTTGTCTGCAAGGACATTTCTCAGCCACTGAAGATGTGTTTACTGAGGCTCTCTCCCATTTTATAGCAATGAGTACAAGGAAGCATAGTAATTGTTCCTGCAGCTTCACTCTCTCTAGTGGAAAAATAATCCCGTGCATTTAAAATTATCCCAGCCATCCTGATTGGAGTGAGGGGCCCAATACTGCTACAGCTATCATCTAGTGGATTGTGCACAGCAGCTAATGTACTTATTTAATTTTCTTTTTTTTTTTAGACAGGAGATACTACAATAAAATTTCACAAGAAAATTAACTACCAAGTATCTAAAATACAGAATCATAGAATCATAGACTCGCTTTGGTTGGAAGAGACCTGTAAGATCATCAAGTCCAACTGTTAACCCAGCACTGCCAGGTCACCACTAAACCATGTCCCTCAGCACCACAGCAACAAAGCTTTGAAACCCCTCCAGGGATGGGGACTCCACCACTGCCCTGGGCAGTTTGGTCTGTTAGATCAGAGGTGTACTGCATTCAATTTTCAGCAACTGTCTTGACATATGCACAATAAAACTTGTAGTAGACAGGTAATCCATATGGAATACACGTTATTTAATGTGTTTTACCAAAAGGCAAGCGTGTAGGAGGGCTGGGCAAAAACTGCTTTGAGATTGGGCAGGTATTATTGCATATTAACAAGAATTTTTAATGAAATCATACTGATGTCTAGGAGATATTTGCTCTTTCTTGTCTCAGCATTACATGTCCCTATTCATTTCAAATGAGCTTTGCAGGACTTCAGAAGTTAATCTAAACAAGCCAGTCTATTTTTAGCAAGAAAGAAAGCAATTACAGATCACCTCTGCTTTCAAAACCCAGGTTGCTCATATCAAAGATGGATGGTACCTTTTTCCACCTCTAAATTGATGGGTCTTAATTTACAAATAAACAAACAAAAAAGAGCATGCATAGAAATTTTTGCATAGTAAAATATACAGAGATAGAGATGTATGCACATAAGACTTCACTCACCTTCTTTGAGCCACCTGACGAGACGTAATGTCAGAGATGCCTTAAGGCAAAAACAGCTGTGAACACCTGCACGCTGACAAAGTGAGCAACCTTGCAGAGATCCAGCAATAGATCTTGCAGCAAAACCCCCAAACAGAAAGCCAGGAAGAGGAAACATTCTCCCAGCTCTCACAATACTCTTCCTTTCTCAAATTACCATAGGAAAACAGTTTGTAGAATTCCCCACATAGTTGAAGTGACTTTCTGGTTCTATCAAGTCCTGTTTGGCCTCCTCCTTTATTAAAGCCATCCTACACCACCTCTATGAGAACAGAGCACAGAAGAAAATCCTGCCCATCTGATGCTTCTGGAATTTTCTGACACTGGAATTTTCTCTGTTTGCATTATATCTAGGTATTTTCTGATATATTATCCTACTGATATACCTCTCTTCTTTGTAAAGTATATACTCCTGCCCAAACTAAAAGAAGGCTCACCAGTAGCCAATTACCACTACATCAGAAAACCATGTTCTTCTCTCTTACCACACCTGGTCTAAAATCTGAATTACCCATCAGATCCACAGACTGCTTTCACCAGGGAAAAGATATCCAAGAGTACTAATTTTTGTTGACACAACCAGCCCATATCTTGGGTTTCCTCAGTTCTGCAGTACAATTAATCTCTCTAATGAAACTGCTTTGCTTTTGTCTTTTAGATAGAATCTCTTCACATAAACTATTCTGAAAAGAATACTTTAGACAAAATTACAAAGAGAATATCAAAGCTTTCATTACATAACCAAGTTGCATTATGTTTTCTATCTGCATGGCAAACATCTGAAAGCTCACCTCAGTTTAATCAGTGTTGTGCCCCTTAACAGCCTTATTATAGCTCCAAATGCACTATATAAAGATTTCTACTACACATACCAAAATTCATACTGCAGCAGTAAAACAAAGCTTCCACTTAGGTTACAGGTGAGCACTGACAAGATATAATTTTTCATGCATTGGGATACTTTGTTCCAGGATTTACAGACATGAAGATGGACAACTGCAAGTACTGTATAACTCACACCTGTCTTTCCATCAATGCCTTTATTCAGATCTGGAAGCTATCTTTTATCATTTCCGCCTCTGTCAGCCCCTCTTCATGATAACAAAACAGCCTCTGCTTTATGTCAGAGGGGTGGTTCCTTGGGTGCGTTTCCAAGCCTTGTCCAGGTATGACTCGTCCAGATTCATACTCAAGAAATTAAGAAGTGAAATGCAATAAATAATTTCAGTACCTGCAATGAAATGACTTGCATCAAAAACCAACCAAACAAAACAAGCCAATAAACCACAAACCACCACAGAAAAGCTTTAACAACATGGTACTGTGCTGGAAAAAATATAAATTACTTTTAAGTGTGAAATTTGAAGGAGACATTCACTTTGAATGTGTCACATTTTCCCTTAAACTCAAAGGAAGAAACAGCTTGAAGTCCAGCTTCCTCACAGTGACGTTTTATTGGTTTAGATCCCATTAAGTATTTTTTATTATTATTTTGAATTGGTAGAATACTTCCCATTTCCACAAAGCTTCCACAAAGATATGGTCCTGTTTCCACAAAGCTTAACATCTTCAAAAAAAAAAAAAAGGACATGTTGCCATCCATCTCATTTTAACTTGACTTGGATGATCTATGGTGTAATGTGATAAAGATGAGAAAATTATGTCTCAAGCAAAGCAGCCACTGGGGCTCATACTGACTACAACTGTGTAGAAAGCATCAGCTATGTATGGTTGTGTATCTTCGTATAGAAAGGGATGCAGGAGGTAAAAATCAAACTAAAATCTCTGAATCTAAGGAAATAGCTGATGAAAAACCTCAAACTCTCTTACCTTTCAAAGTGTCTATCCCAGAGTCTCTTGATTGCTTTTTCTTTTAATCCTTCCAAGACTAAGAGATTAGTTGCTCCATCCAGTAAGTGAAAACCAGTAACAATATCCAACTCAGAAACCTTCTCAGGTGTGGTTTTCAGTATTAAGGCAGCAAGAGCCATTTCGATGAAGGGTACAGGAGAGTAGTCCAGCTGGAGGGCTTTAGCATTGATTTCTGTAATCTCTTCCACTAAATCACGGAACAAAGACAAATTATTATAGTAAAAAATGTAGCTGATACAACCATATGGGCAATCTGTGACTTGAACATCAGTAATTTCTGCATGCGTTCCCAACGGCACAGCTATTTCCACTCTTACTTTCAAAAGCAAGTCTGATTCTAGATAATATCCTATATGTAGCAGGGAAGAACTACTCACCGATTCTGTTGTTTTCTCATTTTTATCCTCCTCACTGAAAGCAGCTGTATTTGGAGCTGAGCAGTTACGGATGGGAGCACTAACAGCCAAGTACTTTTTACCCAACAATAAATCAGTTAGACTGACTTCAGCTACCCCATGAGGATGCCACACTTCGTTCTTTGCAAAAGAACTACAGATCGTGGATTTGCAAGCAAGGAAGCTTGCTCATCTTACCCACTTTTTCATCAGCTTCATCCTCCCCAAACAAAGATGGCTTTTCTGTGTTGTTTTCCATGTTTCTATCCCAGTCATGAACTTCAATCTCCAAAGGCAGACCTCTAAGATATCTCTGTAATTCCCCAGGTTTCATTGTCCCTGTTAGAAGTACATTAACATCCTTAAAGTAGATATGAGTTCCATGGACTTGTCCATGGGTTTGATGAGGCAGGAAGCTGTGAAATTAGTATTTGCAGTAGGTAAGAACACACAATTTCTAAATAATAAAAATATGAGAAGAAACAGATATTTACAGCTTTTTCCTTTTTATTTTTAATCTCACAGCACAATTGGCTTTTCTAGTATATAAGGTATAAGGCATGTACCTCATGGCACAAACTATGGTCTTCCAAGGCAGCAAAGAGGCCACTCTACATGCCTGGATCCTGTGTTTTGGGAATATACTATCTCCTTCATTTGCCTGTGCTCGAATTTATTGGCTTTTCAAATACGTCAGAAAAACTCTCACTATTTCTAGATCATTAAAGGAGCATGCTGTGGACTGCAATGACTCCTACAGCTTTTTTTTTTCATTTGTAGGATTTGAGGCCTGAAATAAATGCCTATAGCTAGAAGATAGGAAATTCAACAAGTGTCCAGAGATACTGCAGGGAACGGACTGTGTGATCTCCATTATTAGCCATTTGTTTACAAATTCAGGGAAGCAGACAGGGATTAATTCCACAGTATTTGTTGTGGTTCCTCCATGTAAGCGTCAATCAGCATTACAGCAGCCTGCATGGAGTGGATGCTACCTCTCAAGGACTATCTTGACAATTACCAACTTAAAACAGTTCATGATTTCACACAGTACCCTACTTGGCAAGGGAAACAACGTCAAAACTTCCGTGGGCACTCTGCAAATTGCACTAGAAACTACAGAGTGGTTTTATCTCCATTATTTATTATTTCGGGCAGCTACTGACATTTTTCCCCTGTTTCTCTACATAAATGTTAAGCCAGTTCCCCTGGTCTCTTATAAACCCTGCAGTGTAAAACTCCACCACAGAGCTATATGTGCCTTTATAAAGTTCCTGACATAGTATTATTAATGTATTTTCACAAAATTAACAACAAAACATTCTACTAATGTTAAGGACCGCACTGATGCAACTCAAACCAGATCTTTCATATACTATTCCCTTATTTCACCTCAGACAGGGATCAACAAAATAGCTCCTGAAATCAAAAGTCTTTGGCCTTAATTTCACTTTCACATGGACAATATATAATACTCAGAAAAGAGCCTTTTAAAAATAGCATTTTCTTAAGCCTAAAAATGCAACCATTTGACAAGAGAACATAATTTCCTAATTCATATCTCAAAATTTACAAATGTAAGACCTTTAAACTATACTCTCTCCAATATATAGCCTTTTTTGTGCACAGCATTTTTAAAGATGTGAAACATTCACTATCTTGTTACGCTAAATAATATTTTTAACACAGCAATAGAAGTTGTTCTAATGAGCAAGTTGCCATATGCTGACTTGTCAGCAAACTGTTGCAAATAATGCAGTGCTGTGGCTGAACTTAATCTTCTCTGGCTTACTCAAGCTCCACTGCTCAGAAATCGAAATGTATAAATTATTGCCCTTGGAACACACAAGGATTGCTGGTTTGCTGCCAGTGCCTATGATAACATAGGCACTAATCTGGCTGCATGTTTTTCAGGAAATATTTTAGTCATATTCTCCAATTTTTGCTACTAAAAAGGAAAGCTCTCTTTAAAACCATGCCCATATTTTAAGCAAAGCTGCTTGAGTGTAACAAGGAAGTTCTTTCAGGAAGAAGTAGCAGTATGTGTTACCTGCAGCATCTCTATGGGTACGGGTATGTTTGGGAGGCAGGTAGCTGAATTAATCCTTATAATCAGTGGATTCAGTTCATGCCTCTGTCTTTCAGAGGGAAGAGGTGTTTCCACAGTGAAAGTCATGTAAGCATCTAAAACACTAGGATTGTTTTCTGCCAGATGACTGATCACTGATTTTCCACCTTTTTAAACATACAAGATTAAATAACATTATAGAAGCAATCCCATCTTGATGCAATTAATCACAAACCACTGAATTTGTATTAAAATAAAACAAAAGTGTTCTTTTAACTGCTTCAACTATTATTTACCTTTTTCAGTAGGAAGGAAATAGTCCCCAAGTCAGAACCCCAACTTACACTAAGTGCTGAGAACACGCAGAAGTTATTTCTCTTTAAAGCTGCAAATATACAGTTTGGATAAAGACAAAAATTAAAGCAGTCCAGAGACTTTTCATTAAAATTAAACTCTTTGTTAAACAAGCACCTTTAAACAAACTGGCTTCTCTACAAGCAGCTTTGCCACACCCATGCACTCAGCAGCTGAGTTCCATGCCACATCACATATTGCTATTTCTGTCTCTATGCACGGAACAAAGGAGACATTTAACTCACTACACACAAACATAGGGCAACGTATATTAATAATGAATGTTGATCTAGTTACAGTCAGAAAACGACAGAAATAACCTACTCTACTCTGACCAATATCCCCCCTCCAACAAGGGACAAGAACTTCGGTGCACATGCTGATGGAGAACTGCAATGCAGAATTATTTTGGACAACGTGCCCTTCAGAGCACACAGACCTCTGCACGTATGTCAGCCTCCCGCAAATCCCAGCTCTTTCTTAATCAGACAGCTTTTACCCAAAACGTGAATTCCCTAGGGATCTTTCATGACAGTTTCCACCAGGCAGCCCCACCAGCACGGACACTTCAGAGGAGGAGACATGGAGCACGCCCTCCCAAACAGAGTGATACCTGTGAGGAGAGGCATGACATCTAACTGCACTGAAGCAACACAATGTTTCTTTGTCACAGAAGCATTCGTGTTTCTTTTAGGACCAGAATCTCTTCTACCTGTTGATGGAAGGCAGGGTTGGACTGAGTAGAGAGAAGGCAACACTTTGTTGCAATTAAAGAAATAATTTTAAATCTACTGCAGTAGGTGGCATAATTCAGGATCATACTTAGAAAAAGATGTCAATTATACACTTTTACATCAACTTAGGATTTCAATATGCTCAAATTTCCTTTGCGCAGTCCACTGTACTATGTATAGAATCCCTACCTCACATGAAAGTTCAATTTCTTTCTACCACTACACTCCCAGTATGGTAGAAAAGGACCATCATGGATCCCAGTTTCATGCTATGAGCTAAGGAAACCAAAAGTTTTATTATCAGCTGAAGAAGCACAGAAAGCTCATGGCAGAGCTGAGACTAAAGCACCTATAACTCTTGTTTTCTTTGTTTTAACTTCGAATTATTTTTTAAAGAAAAAAAGAAGATAAACAGAATTCTGTATCTAACTTTTCAAATCTAGTCCATAGTTCCATCCAGAACTTAACACTCATAGTGGTTGCTTTGTCTGCTCCATGTGTCAAGATTCCCACATTAACACTTATTTTCACAGTTTCTTTTGAAGTTGCATTAACTGAAGGATCAGCAACTGCTTTCTGCTTCAAAAGTTGGGCCTTATCCAGAATTCTGTTTTTGCAAATATCACACTTCTGAAAACATTAAAAATATCTGGAGACCTTAGAGACTATCACTATACATATGAACCTCCAGGTGCTGGGAATAAAGGAAGGAAACTAATCTGGAGTTCATGGGGGTAACATGGAATTTATTGGTGGATTTGTTGGAAACCTCCCTGCCACAGACTGAAAAAGCACGGAGGAGATCAGACCATATGTGGGCAATTACAGCAGGATTAAGAATTTTTCTGGAACCAATCTGAGGGAAGAAATGCAGCATACAATTATTGTGACTATTGTATTTCCTGGCTGTAGACTTTGGACACAAAATGAGGGAGGAAAGAAGGTGATTCTTTAGAAAACAAAAGATTCTTTTCCAGGTGTGCAAAAGAGCAGCAACATTTTTCCAATAAAATGGGTAAAATATAACCTCCTGAATCTCAGATTTGCCCTTATAATAAACATGTAGGCTCTTATCAGGTGACTCACTGGTCCTCCACAAGGAACGATCATTACGATAAGAGTTCTTTGAACATGAAGCTGGAAAGAAAAATCACCAGTCACAACAGAGGTGGAATGAGAATGTTCAGGCATATGGAAGAGCAACAGTGATGTACACAAGGACGTAATATTCACTAATTTCATCCTGTTTGAGCTTTGCTTTGAACAGGAAATTTTTTTTCCAGAAGAACTAACATCCTAGTAAATATTCTGACATAGCTCTTGTACCTTTAGACTGTAATATCTCTAAATTTAGTCTTTCTAGTAATGATTTTGGAGTGGTTTAAAAAACTATTAGAATATTTCTACCTATAAATTATTTCTACTCCAAGTAATCTTTACTGAAAGTCACAAAAAGCACAAAGACTAAACACATTCTCTTAATTTTTTTATGGTATGATAGCATAAATGCATGCAAGGGAACTGCGACAGCGTGAGGAACAACACTTTTGGACTTATACTGGACAAATATCCTTCAAATATCCTTAAAATTCAGCACTAGAGATGCTTACAAAATACTGAGCACATCCAAGGGACTTGCCCAGCACCAGGATTCTACATTAAACCTTACACAACATGGACACCCATCACCCATCTTTGAGCAGAAAGGACATGCTCATGGGACACAAAGCAGCCACAATTCACATTCTGAGTTACAACGCAAGATTTCACCAATGCTATTTCTGGAGTGAAAACCCTACTTAGTTTCAACACCATCACCTCACATTTGCACTGAGTATCTCCTCCCATAAGCCATTAACAACAAAAATCCCATTCTAAAGCTTCTTTTTTCATTCCTGTTGTTACAAGCAAACACCCACTAGCCCAACTGATCCTAGCTGTTAGGAAGCCCCCATGTTAGGGCCCCATTTTATTTCATCATGCAACCACATGGTGTTTAACTTTCATACTGAAAATGCAATGCAGAAGGAAATAGCTCAAATAGCAAAGGCTGTAATATGCTGGACATGAGCAAGAAGCATCCATTTAGTCTGCAAACCAGGAACTGAGGACTGTTAAAAACAGAAGAGGGAGCAAATCAAGAATTACGCAAGATGATGTAACAAGATATTGATTAAAAATCAAAATTCTCTCAAATCTTACAACACAGCACCTTTGTTAGAGAAACATTCAGACTGTAGCAGCTCAAAGGAATACAGGCTGGGAACTTAAAGCAAGCTGATTAGATTTTCTACATGTTGGGAGAACGTTTTTTTTAAAAGACGGTTTTGCCCTTAAATGAAAACTATCTGAAATAAACTGAAGATTTTGCTTCCATGTGTAATTTGACAACCTTGCTGATTTTCTTCACTTCTACAAATGCCTGTTTTCTTTCTGCCACACAAGCCCTGTACTGCTTGAGCTGCAAGACTCACATACAGACGCACTCATCAGAAACAGACTTGTTCTTACAATGTACAAAATACTCGGGAACATTAACCTGTAAAGCTGAGTTCATAAATTTGTGCTGAAGGCACTAAGAGTCCTTTCATTGGCTTCATTGTCTCTTAAGCAGAGTAACAATCCGACTAAATCTTCAGGAGAAATTCTTAAACTTACATAGCATAAAATGAGAAAGTACATCATAGAATACAGGACTGGTTTCGTTAACTTGTGCTATCACCAATTAATCTCTTAAAAACAAAATGGGAACCCTGAAAAAGTAATTTAAGACCTTACATTATTTTAGATGACATTCTGGATGACATATTTGAGATACACCCTATTCATGATTCATTTCTATTTCAAGTGCAAAGTTTTCCATTATGAGTAATACCGAAGAAAATATGATTCTTTTTAATATTACAGTTTTTCAAGTCTTGAACCCTCTAACCTTTTTTACAATGTTAGATTTACATGCCAATTGTTAGAAATTTACCACTGAAAACAAAACAAATGACTTATTAAACTGAAAGAGTGAATAATTGTTCCTAAAAAAAAAACCCAGAACAAATAGGGAACTATGCTACTACAGCAGTAAAAACTTGGGATTACCTTAATTGCTTTAGAAAATTACCTCATGGTAATTTGAGACAACACAAATTTATCATTACAGAGCTGATCCATTGAGCAACTGTTACTGGTGACACTACCTTCAACCTTTCAAAAAGTTTGTTATTTTATGTAATTATTTCATAAAGAAACACCTCGCCCCAAATACACTGTTAACAAGCTTGATGTATTAAAGGGGACCTTGATGCTTTTGCTCCTTTCTTATAATCAGTAGCCATGGGTGGAAAAAACAGTAGTTAACCACTTCTGAAACCACAGGATATTCGTAAAACAGTAACAAAACTATAGATACTGAAAAACAATTACATATCTTCCCCTGTATTTTTAACACACAAACATTTCCCAATGCAAGTGGAACACTCTTACCTCACCATACATAAGTCATCTGTACTTGACGGATGTGGCAAACCACAATCAGACGTTGCTTCTCCATTCGGATCAGCTGCTTCTGCTAAATTAAAACAGGTTCTACATTTGTTATTAAGTATTTCTATGTTTTGATAACGCCAGTAAGACCAACAAAATGCATCTGTAAAGTTCTAGGACAACATGGTGAGAAGTCTTATGGAAGCTGTACTTGTAACTCAAATCCACAATCTATTTAAATTTTGTCTCTGTGTCAAGGATGAGTTTAAATGTCTAAAATACATACAATATTTTTTGAGGGACTTTGAAAGATCATTCAGAGAAAGTAAATATTATGAAGTCATACTTTATTTCCTAGAAAAATAAGTTCTGTGGTCATTATCATGCTGCAATTTAAAGCAAAACTAAGAATTAACACGTAATTAAAATGAGGTGAGAATACCTAAATAATATTTTGCTAGCGCTGAACGTCCTATCTGTATTTAAGTACAGATGTCAATAACATGTCTTAATGCATGAAAGAGTGCATTCATAAGGAATAACACATTACTTCTGCTTATTTATTTTAATTAACTGTTCCAATTCCAATATTCTAGTAAATATTCATGAAAAAAAGTAACATTACCAGTATCCAGATCTCTTACACAGTGTGTAGGAACATCCAGATATTTAGTAAATGTTTTATATGTGCCAGAAGTATGGTATACTACATCTAACCATCTCCAGATGTCATTTAATTACAGAAAAACACTCTACAGTCATGCATCTCAGTGTTAATTACTCAGCACTTAGCCTCATAAGGTATCAGCCTTAACTACAGTGAGATATAGGTCTTAATTACAGTGAGATTAGAGCAAGTCAACATTTTGTGAATGTCAAGGAGAATTTGCACTTGAATAGCTGAGTATGTTCCACACAATACAGAATATTTTCCATTATCTGGAGTTAAGCAAAGATGGAGCAATGCAATGTTGGGTTTTTACCCAGCTATAAACAGGATACAGAGAAACTGGACCAACCTTCCTGTGTAACAGAGCACATATATTGGTACAACCAATAGCACCCATGGTTTTTCAAAGTCAATGAAAAAAAACATTAAAAGATCTTCAGGACATTCCTTTCTTCCTTAACACAGGATGGGTTATAGCACATAGACAAATCACAGGCTTTCTTCCATTCACCTGAACCCAAAGCCACATTCCTGTCCTTCATCTCCTCGAAAAGCCTGCCTACCTGTGCAGACTTTGATATTTGGTCCATCGATCCTCTCTGGGCCCAGCACTAGATGGCACTACTGCCAAAATACCGACCCATTCCGCCAGTCTAATTACTCCAGGAATTAATCTACTCCTACTTCAATGGCACATGCAATTAATCATAAGAAAAAAAAAAAAAAGATAACCACCTGAAGCTGGTGACACAGCGCTCCTCAACATAATGTAAGCAGCCCTGCACTAGATGCTAATATTGGAGGAAATCACATTATCTGCTGAATCCCCCATGCCTTACTGCAGTAACAAAGTTTCCCTTTGGATAATTCTATCTAAATATTTGGAAGTCCATTTTTGTTAGTATATCTAACAAAATCACAGATGTAACACAGAGGAAGGATCTAGCTGTTAGCTTTGTTTTCACCATAAAAATCTAAAATCAAGGAAAAAAACAAAGAAAGAAAAACATTTCCATTTCACAAGATTACTCAAGTCAAAATACAGAGTTTCATAATAATCACTTTCTGGTACTTTTTGGACATAAAGATATTCTATGAAAACAACTACTAAGTCGCAAGGCCAACTGCCTAAAAGCATAAATTTCAAAAATAAAAGGTCTATGCTGCTTGAATTCAGCCCTTTGACACATGCATGTATTTGAGACCTCAGGAGATGATTAAACACATTTTGCCATGGGCCTCTGGCCCAGGTAGCACATTATTGTTCATTGTGTTGCTCAATGAAAGAGTATTTCAAAGGCTAGCTTTTTTCTTACTGCACAATGCAGGGCTCGGTGTCATTTCTTACAAAGCATCCAAGCACTAACCCTAGTGAGCAAAAGAATTACTGACATCCTCCTAGAGAGCTCTGTAACACTCACTGCCAAAGTGTCTTTTTGCTTTCTCAACTGTAATGTGTCAAGCATTATCTCCAGTGTGGTGTCTGAAAATCAAAGTGCAAAAAAAGTAAGGCAAGTGGTTTCCACTAACCTTGGTAGCTCAGCTGGAAAGTCAAGGATTTATTTTTTTCAGAATTCTCAGCATTAATTAATTTTCATTAATTAAGTTTCTGTTCATTTGCTCTTTACTGCAGTTGCTGGTGGGAGCTCTCAAACCCCATGATCATAGCATCGTAGGCTGGTTTGGGTTGGAAGGGACCTTTAAAGGTCATCTCATCCAACACCCCTGTAGTGCGCAGGGACATCTGCAACTAGTGCAGGTTGCTCAGAGCCCCATCCAACCTCACCTGGAATGGTTCCAGGGACAGGGCATCAACTACCTCTCTGGGCAACCTGGGCCAGCATCTCACCAACCTCAACATCAAAAATTTCTTCCTTCTCTCTAGTCTAAATCTCCCCTCTTTTGATTTAAAACCATCATCCATTGTCTTTGTAGCAGGTTCTCAACAGGGACTGGCAAAACTGCATACAACTGGGATCCCACCAGTGTCAGGAATAAACTTTCACACTTTTCCATGAACTGGCAATTCAAAGGAAATATGGCATCCTGCTACTGGATTCCAGATATTTGCCAACAGCAGAGGAACAGCAAGAATCTGGGAACTTAGGTTCTAGTCATGGCTCCAGATGTTAATGCAATCACTTACAAGCATGAAGCAGCAGAAAACCCCGATGCTTTCTTCTAGCATCCCTTAAAGACTTTCTGCCAGCTAAATCTCTTTTCTGTCCCAATTCTATTCCAAAGCTATTAAAAAACTGTTCTATCTATAATACCATCAGCCTTTCTGGAACACCTCATTCCCTCAGTAGATTCCTCCACTCTGTTCCTGCTCGCCCAGTAATCCAGGTGCCATTGCACTTCCATGCCCTTTTCACCCATAAGCCCATTCCACTTTCCATATCATACCTTCACCAGGAAGGGCTCAAGGCTCCTCATGTGCCTCAGATTCCTTTGCTGCTTTGATTTTTGTACAGCTGGGTTGTGGCTGACTCTCTTCAAAGAGTTTTCTTTGTGACAGCACTGTGTGTGCTACCTCGCCTATCACGGGAAAAAAAAAATAGAAATTCCCTAGTTTAGACTTCACTGCTTAGTCTGGTTGTGCCACTCACACTTTGAGCAATTTCTTTCGTGTGGCACCTCTTCCCCTTTTCCTACTATCTATAAGAAGCCTCTCTTACAGCGGCTTCTATAGAAGCAGTAGAATCTTCTAGTCTACTGAAGACTTAATTCTGTTCATCTGCAGATGAAAATCACAAGAGATACTGAGATTTACCTCAAAGCCCCCAGAAGAATCCAGCATAACATGTTCTCCGGGTGTAGTGCACAACAATACACATTCTGAAGCAGTGAGCTGAGGGAACTTCATCACGCAGACTCCTCTGAAAGTGTGTAGCTTCGGGAGGGAAAGCTTTTAAACCTCTGCCCTGACTTCTTCCTGTGGCTAAAGGGTAAGGCTGCTCCTGAGAAAACACTCAATTACAAACGAGCCTCCACACCTCAGCAACAGCTACTCAGGTGCTCAACCTACCTTAAAGGGCAAAACCAAATGCTGCCAGAAATTTCCAAGAAACTGCAAAGCCTGTTTGCTGACAAACCCCACCTTATCTGAGCAAACATCAGATTTATTAGTATCAGTTCAATCAAAAGAAACCCAATCCTGTATTTACTAGTAGCTGAAGTCTTATAACCTCACCACATCTCTATCCACTGATATGTATGGGAAAGAGAGAACATTTACAGTATTTTACTAATAAATTCTATATATTTTAACAGTAAAATTAATTTTAACAGTAGTTTCAGGACATCAGAACAAAAGATACCCCATTTCCTATAGGTTTTATCTCATGCTTAGTTCTCTGGTATTTAATGACCAAGATCTCATTTCATACATGTCTGTAAGAGCCCTAACAAGGTCTCTCTCCTCTAATTAAATTAACTCAATTTGTAAAAATTAACTATAAATTATAAAATAACTGTCTTTGAAACCACTGACATTCAAGCTAGTGTTGCCAAAACTTAAGGACAGGTTCAAGCTATGAGGTTGTGGGAGACAACAAGAGGGAGAAGATGAAACAGAAAGATGCATGGCAGAAGATGGGAATATGCAAGTTTTGCTTCTTTTCAGGACAACAGAAAGAAAAATGCATCTTTGAAAAATGAATGCATTCATTACTACCTGACAGCCTCAAATAACTTGCTAGCTTTCCAATGTTCAGATTATAGAGCTAATCATATGTTCCTACCATCAAAACCTTCAGACACTGACTTACGTATTCATTAAAACAACAACAAACAGGAATTACTTTAGTGGGGAATGTCAAATATTCTCAACAATACCTTAATAATAGATGCAGTCACCATTTCAAGACATGTTTTATAACATGCCAGTTTGCCTTAGACTTACCAACAGCCTCTACATCCCCTTCTAGTGAAGAAATAATGTTTGGTTTAGGAAGCTTTGCTTTTGAGGACACTTTGTCCTTGGCATCCCAAGATCTATTAGTTTTATTATATAATCATTAGTGACACTGATATCAACACTGTGGTTCCATGATATCCACATCTTCTCATTTTCAAACCATGGAGTAACAGCCTATTAAAAGAAAATATTAAAATCTTCACAGGACCTGACTAGTACTGAAGAACTTGTATTCACGTTGTAATCATTCTCATCACTGCTCTACAAATGCACATTCCTTATTTCTCCAGCTTGTGCTGGGTCTTACATGACCCCCCCATCCTGGCTGTGTCAGAGCAGCATATTTTGTTCGACTCAGACACAGTCTTATCAAGTGAAGGTTGGATACAAAGACCTGAGGTAAGAACAAACAGCAATTAAGCTGTTGCTCAGCATGAGATCGTGGACTAAAGACTTAACAAAACACTGAAAGAGCAGATATACACACTTCAGTTGGTATTTATAAAATTAAAGTGCCAACACTAAACTTCACATACATACGCTGGTGAACAAAGCACTCATTAGAGCTGCCAATATAACACATTTCAATCAGTGACTTTTGCAATTGCCTTTGGTTGAACAAAACCATCAAGCTGATTCTCAGAAGTGCAAAGTAATCAAAGAGGGCCGTGAGAAAGATTGTCCTGCAAAGACAAAACCTGAGAGTTTACAGGTCCCTTTAAAAGCAACTGGCTCTCTCTCAAAAAAAAACCCCAAACCAATTATGACTGTTCAGAAATATTTTCTCAACAAACCAAGGTGTATCCAAAACAATATATCAAATTTTTAGGTTCATAGATCTGGATGTGCAGGAGTCAGATTTTTTCGTGTTTAGACACGAGTCCAAACAAAACAAAATTTGCAAAATTCTTCAAGTGCTTTAAAAATCTTTTTTCTCCTCAACAAAGATCAGTGGCATTAATTTTTCTTTTTTTTGTTAAAAAATGGATAGTTGCCTTCAAAGTATTATATTATTATCTTGGTACTTGAAAGATAAAACATAATCACAAGTAAACTGATAATCTAGAGGAAAATAAAAGTAAAATACTCTGAAATCCACCAATCTCGTATTATAAACATAAGAGGCTGATGATGATCTGTACTAGCAGAGTCAATTTCTGTCCTTGATATTTGTTCTATATCTGTGTGTGCAGATAAGACCCAAGCAGCTGTTAAAATAATATGCAATTACATCACTCCACTTCTGAAAACATTCTTCCACCATCTATATAGAACATTTTTTACTAGTTAGTTTTATTGCATCTTTTACCTTGGAATTAGATTCTGTAAATAGCTTTGCAATCTCTCCAACCAACAACAAATCCAGTTTTCTAGACTTGAGGTCATCTGGTAGAAGGAAGTACTTGATGTGATAGCAATGTTGTGTTCTTGGACTAGCTCCTGATTCATTCACTTGAATTCTCCTTCCTCGCTTGCTAGGGGGATTGGATTCCTTCTGCTTTTGTCCTAGAGAGAATATCAGAATTATTTGGAAGTGTTAAATGTTATCAAAGGTGATACTTTCAGGGGGAATTAATGCTCTCAGCAATGACCAAATAGTAACAGAAAAAAAGACTGATTGAAAAGACTGATTTCATGGTGAACATGAAACTCTTTTCCCAGTGCACAACCCTGCAGTTCTTACCTGGCTTTAACTACCGTAATGGTCCATAAACTTCCTGGGACTCCCTCCTTCATCCTGTCCTCCTGCAGCATAAGATGCAGTCATTGCCACTCCTGAGGCACATTATGTCCTGTTACCCAGAGAACTTCCATAAAGCACAGTTCTCCACTGTTCAGGGGAAGGCTGAAGGTATCTGCTCCTGCTATACCCAAACACCCCTACGCAACAAGAGTTGCAGCCTATCAATGCTTATCAATATCTAAAGGGTGGGTGTCAAGAGGATTGGGCCAGTCTCTTTTCTGTGGTGCCCAGTGACAGGACAAGAGGCAACAGGCACAAACTGGAACCCAGGAGGTTCAACCTAAACAGAAGGAAACACTTCTTTGCTGTGAGGGTGCTAGAGCCTGGCCCAGGCTGCCCAGAGAGGTTGTGGAATCTCCTCCTCAGGAGAGATTCCAAACCTGCCTGGACACGATCCTGGGCAACCTGCTCTAGGTGATCCTGCTTTAGCAGGGGAGTTGGACAAGATGATCTTCAGAGGCCCCTTCCAACCCCCCCACCAGCCTGTGATTCCACTGCTACCTTCTCCTAAAATGACACCACATGGCTGTGAAACCCCTCCAGGGATGGGGACTCCACCACTGCCTGGGGCAGCCTGGGCCAGCCCTTCACAACCCTTTCGGTGAATAAATTCTTCCTCATATCCAACCTAAACCTTTCCTGACACAACTTGAGGCCATTTCCTCTTGTTCCATCACTTGTTCTCTGTGTGTATATGTATAAGTGCATGGGAACAGCACAGTTTAACATTTGCAGAGCAGAATTTGTTCATAATAAAGAAACAGTTCCCCCATGAGCACCTCTAAATAGAAGCTGTAGACTCCTCTTTTCTAATTACTGTAGAAGAGCCTCAAAACTGTTCCAGATGCTGAATAGTTACAAAATGTCAGACACAACACCTGGTTATTCAGAGATCTACAGCTGTTTCCTCTGCAGACTACATAACTGCATTGTTTCTTCCCTTTAAATAGTCTACGCCAAGAGAAAGACCACAATCTAATTAGTAACATCACCAGGATAACAACCAAGCTGCAGTTAGATAAGGTCTTTTGTTAGCCCCAGTAGTTTCCCAGCAGCTCCACAGAAAGAGAATCTGTGGACACCAGTTCTTGTCCATTTTTGACATACATCAGAAACTTAGTACGGTTCTCTATGTTAGCTCCTGAAACTCTTTCCTGTACCCACCTAATATGCTCTTCATGTTGCTAAACATATAGAACATCTCCGCAACCTTTCACAGAGTACTAAGTACACACTCTCTGGATGCATACATCTGAAATCCTGTCTGCATAAGCACTGAATGAAAACATGCTGCAGGCAGGAGCAGAAGTCCCTGACAGAGAGGGATGTTCAATTGCATTTTCCCTTCTTTGTTTTCCTGAATACACAGAGCTCTCCCAATATGCTAGACCTAACAAACTAAAAGACAACACCCAACATTTTTGGCGTTGGAAGTAACTTCAGGAACATGCCAAGAACAGCACTGCACCACTAATATTACATTAACTCATCTCTGAAGTGCCTTGTGAAAGCAACTGTTTCAGAAACAACAATTTTTAAATTGTTGTGATCGATAATATCACAGTATGACTTTGTTGGGAAGGGTTTGGAAAACTAATTTTAGGTACTTAGCACAACATTTCCACTTCTCTCCTTGATAGTAGAAAGTCTAGAAGGAATACTTGTTTTTACTGAAATTAAGTTATCTTTTTGGCAAGATGAGTTTCTTCCACAGCTCTGTGGTCCCAGCTGGCTCCATGTGCTGAACAACAACCTCCCAGGCAAATAAGACCAGGCTACTGATATCCTGGAATGTTGGACATCAGTGTGAACTGTGCTGATCCTCGGTCCTGCAACACATATGAGCCAGGAAATAAATATAAGTAAAGTTAAGCTCAAGCCATGTTTTTTTCTATAAACATAGTTTACATCTGTTAACTAATCCCATGGCTACCTAATACAATTTAAAACATTATTCCATCAGTTATATTGGTGAACGAGATTAAGTCTGATTGTGGCACCTTTTAACCTCTCAAGATACAAAATACCCAGCTAAGTAACTTCAGAAGCAGTATTTTAATACACTTCTAATTTCCAGCTATTACCACAACGCTGTAGAAAGAGCCATTCCATTCAGATCCATTTCCCATCAGTTCTTTCCACAGCTGGGACTCCTTCAAGATGCTTCCATGCTGGCGCACACTACCAGAACTAGGAACAAGGTAGTAAAGAAAAAGTCCTCTAATGCTTAAAAAAATGCTGCCATCTCTCTGAGCAGGTTTAGAGAGTAAATCAAGGAACATAATAGTCTGGATCATAGTCTTGCTATAGTTCGGAGTAAATAAAAGAGTCACTGTAATTACACCATGACAGGATTCTTGGTCCCTCTGACATCAGAAGCCCTGCACTGGAAAGAAGGTTACATGTGGAACAATTCAGGGTTTAAAGAAAAACAGGCTGTGAAAGGGGAGTTTGCTTCTACCAAACACAATCCCCTTGTCACAGAGAGGCTGAAGTAACATTTCAGTTTTCTCTGGTCCAACTGTTTTCACAGTTGCCTAGTGTTTAAGTCTTGGGCCAGGTGGTTGTTTTCTAAGAAAACATGATGCAAAACCCAGCTGCCCAGCAGTCACAGCTTTTCCTGAAAAATCAAACAAAATTCAATGGCCAAAGGTTTGGGGTATTTCGCTGG
Source organism: Eurystomus gularis (assembly GCA_013400335.1). Classification (NCBI taxonomy): domain Eukaryota; kingdom Metazoa; phylum Chordata; class Aves; order Coraciiformes; family Coraciidae; genus Eurystomus; species Eurystomus gularis. The sequence goes on along the minus strand of VZZY01025702.1, from coordinate 272,816 downwards.
TATGAAGTATCTGCTTTCTTCCAGAGATGAAACTTTGGTGAACGTGAATCACAGAGTCACAGAGTGGTAGGGGGTGAAAGGGACCTCTGGAGATCATCCTGTCCAACCCCCCTGCTCCAGCAGGGTCACCCAGAGCAGATTGCCCAGGATCACATCCAGGTGGGTTTGGAATCTCTCTGGAGAAGGAGACTTTACAACATCTCTGGACAGCCTGGGCCAGGCTCTGGCACCCTCACAGCAAATAAGTTTTTCCTTATGAATTGACATCACCCTGACATTCTCATCTCCCTGTTACAGTGATAACACAGAAAGCCAAAGATTTGTCATGCCATTCATGTCCTTCACTCTTTCAAACCAGAGGCCCAGCAGATGGGCAATGAGGAATTCAACAGAGACAGGCTCAAATGCTCCCCAGTGCTGCTAACGATGCCTCTCTTCTTGCCAGAGACACCAGCGAGAAACCCAACTGGAAGTCACAGGTGTTAAAGTACAATTTACGCTGACAGGTTTATAGCCTGGTAAAAATTCTGGCAGTCTTTAGATAGATTATTTCCACTTGATAAATATTTTTACAATTGAAAGTAGCTGGACCAAAACAAGTTGAGATTGTTGTGCTGTCTAACTCCAAGACTTTGACATTTTAGTTGATGTTTGGGGTCAGCCAGTTTGATGTGTGTGGATAACAGATGTGGATTTACATTGTATTTACTAAAAACATTCAAAGTTTATGTTTTTGTCTTTCCTGTCTCTCTCTGGTGCCCCCTTAGAGGGACCTTTTGATGCTAAGTCAATTTCTTGCATTAGTAACATCCCAGGACTGAGAAAAGGTAAAGTTTTAGAGGCATACATGGCCACGAGAGTGAATAAAGAATATATACAACTCCAGTTCATCCAGTCACACCTCAAGTCAATCAAAAACACAAGTTACAAGTCATGTGTCACTTCCAACAGGAGGAAAATGGGAGAAACACTCTTTAAAGGTACAAGAATACATTCTGGATAATAAATACACAGTAGATCACTGGTGGGTAAAACTCAGCCCTTGAGAATGGGAAGGGTGATCTTGTGAACCATCAAGTACCCTGGGGGAACCAATGTCTGGTGGAAGATCTTCAGACAAGCAGCTATGTATGTTGCCAGTGTACCATAGAAACAACCAGAAATCTTAGTTTTAGCAAAGAGCAAGGTCAACAGCCTTCCCACGGATGCTTTTTCCTGATGATGCACAGCACACAGAAATCACTTGAAATTCCCATGCAACTGTGGGAAGTAAAAGCAGCATCTGAGCCCTGAGCACACCAGTAGACCTTGCCTGCCCTGAACAACCTCAGGTGGAACCGACACCCACAGCCCCTGCCCAAGGGTGCCATTTGCAGCCAGCGCTGAGCCCCCTGTCCTTCCCTGAGGGATGCTGTAGTGTACCTATCTCTGGTCCTTGCCCAGGCTACTGGATGGACTTTAAACCTGCACTGAAGTCTTTCCACCAGCCCTGTCTCCGGTCCCATCTGCTGCTGCTCCTGATGGCACTTCTTTGAGGGACCCCAGACCTGGTTCACCACCTTGCTTTGTCTGGGGCTGTTAGTGGAGCCTGTTATCACCACTCCAACTTTACCACCCCATTCAGACTGTGGGTACAACTGGTGCCACAGTCACCTCTGGCTTGGAGCATGTCCCTGCCAGCAGATCAGCCTTGGTCATGCTGCTCCCTGACTGTAACTGTATTCAACAACACACGTCTTACTCCGTAGCCAAAAAGTCACAAAAACCACTGCTTCGGAAAGCTCAGTTGTTTTAACCAGTTTAACATTTATTTATCTCTGTCACAGACAACTTAAAAATACATAAAGACACCACATCTACAGAGGTGAAAAAAACTTGAGCAAATGGAAAGACTATAAAATTTTAAACACATTAGTTTCATTAATTTAGTGGGACCACTTGTCACAAGCAAGTTTGCTGACAATACAGCACTGGGAAGAGTAGCTGACACACCAGAGCTGTGCTGCCATCCAGCAGGGCCTGGACAGGCTGGAGAGCTGGATGGGGGAACCTCAGGGAGTTCAACAAGGGGAAGTGTAGAGTCCTGCACTTGGGGAGGAATAATGCCCTGCACCAGTATAGGTGAGGGGTTGACCTGCTGGAGGTTCTCCTCCTCCTCTACTCTGCCCTAGTGAGGCCACCTCTGGTGTACTGTGTCCAGTTCTGGGCTCTACAGCTCAAGAGAGACAGAGAACTACTGGATAGAGGCCAGCAGGGGCTACAAAGATGCTGAAGGGACTGGAGCATCTGTGCTGAGGAAAGGCTGAGAGCCCTGGGTCTATTTAGCCTGGAGAAGAGAAGGCTGAGAGAGGATCTGATCAATGCTGATCAATAGCTAAAGGGTGGGTGTCAATAAGATCGAGCCAGACTCTTTTCAGTGGTGCCCAGTGACAGGACAAGGAGCAACGGACAAAAACTGAAACACAGGAGCTGCCATCTGTACACGAGGAAAAACTTCTTCGCTGTGAGGGTACCGCAGCCTGGCCCAGGCTGCCCAGAGAGGCTGTGGAGTCTCCTTCTCCGGAGAGAGTCTAAACCCACCTGGACACGATCCTGGGCACCCTGCTCTGGGTGCCCCTGCTGGAGCAGGGGGGTTGGACTCCAGAGGTTCCTTCCAGCCACCACCATTCTGCAATTCTGCAGACGCTGTTGTTTCACTCATGCTAAAAAGGAAACAGAGAGAAATTAGTTAAGAAGTTAGGAAGGCACTTGGAGCTCGGGCTTGGCTGAACCCCTTTTCCCGACGGACGCAGGGAGCTGGGGGGCACCTGCCCGCGGAACCCGCGGGGCCGGGGCCGCTCTCGGCGGTGTTCCGCTCCGTCCCCCCGCCGAGGGGGAAGCCCAGAACGCCGTGTCCAGGGTGAGGAGACCCCGCCAGCGGGGGCAGCGGAGCCGGCGGCGCGGCGGGGGG